>JBBPRP010000266.1:0-18408 GCA_038093135.1 Leccinum longicurvipes
ACATGATGAGTGAAAACTGCGGGTTTGGTACGTCGCCGGGGTATATTGGCACATGACCTCCTGGGTAGGTGCCTCAACCGTATAAGGTGCCTCAACATACCTCGACCCGTCGACGCGTCACCACTTGGGCAGGCGTCTTAGGTGTCGAGTTGTCGAGCCTCTGGCATGGTCGCTTGGTATGGTCCTTGTAACGTGATGCGTGAAAACTGCGGGTTGGGTACGTCTCCGGGGTATATTGGCACGTGACCTCCTGGGTAGGTGCCTCAACCGTATAAGGTAGCTCAACATACCTCGACCCGTCGACTCGTCACCACTTGGGTAGGAGTCTTAGGTGTCGAGTTGTCGAGCCAGACTCTCTCTGGCATGGTCTCATGGTATGGTCCTCGTAACATGATGCGTGAAAACTGCGGGTTTGGTACGTTGCCGAGGTATATTGGCACATGACCTCCTGGGTAGGTGCCTCAACCGTATAAAGTCACTCAACATACCTCGACCCATCGACGCGTCACCACTTGGGCAGGCGTCTTCGGTGTCAAGTTGTCGAGCATGGTCGCGCGGTATCCTTGTAACATGATGCGTGAAAACTCCGAGTTTGGTACGTCACCTCCTGGGTAGGTACCTCCGGGACATCGTTCATGTTCAAGAAAGATTGCGCCGGTTCGAGCAGTTAAGTAGTCATGCGGAGCTTGAACTTTCTCGGCAAATTCCGAGACCTTTCAACCTCCGCAAGTAGCGGATGATAACTCAACATACGCTCGACTCCAAGTTTCCCCTCCACCCCCTCCCTCGCCAACCCACACAACTCCCTCACGCTCCCCACCTCGCTCATCAACATACCGCGCGTTCTTGGTCAGCTCCTCCGCCGCTGCTTTCACCCCGCCCCCGCTTCGGGGTCTTCGGCTAGCACTCGCCGGATGGCTTCGGGTTGTTGGACTTGAGGTCGGCAAAGATGTCCATGGTTGTATAGGGAGAGGACGACCAGATGATGCAAAGGCGCGGAAAGTGGAGTGTGAGTAGGACGAGTTTGGATTGGATCGAGGGCAGGGCACGATCGGACTCTGCAAGCCCACCGGAACCGGAGCCTTTCTTCGGGTTCTTGGTCGAGGGTTTGGCGTACGTCTTGGCCGTCTCAGAGCCCGTCTGCGTGGGATGTTATAGGTTTGTTAGTACAGAAAGTAAACGACAAACAAACCTCGAGCGAAAACGACTTGTTCTCCTCCTGTTATCGTGCCTTGGTCATAGATAGTCAAGTGGCGATGATGGCCAACATGGATGTCTTGTTGTCCGCGCTCTCTTCCGACTTTTTGATCACAACGCAGGGAGGTTCCACGAAATGCGGATCGCAATCCGACGAGAACGTTTTATCTTTGGTGAGTCGTCTCAGCAAGCGTGCATAAAGCTGTTGCTCAGTGGCTTTATCTCTGTAGGCACGTCGACTTGACAAAAACCTACTCGGCGCTCCTCGCGAACAAGATGCTGTTCAACATTGGCATGCGTCGACAAGCGGAGCAGGAGGAGACAAACGTCAAGGCTGTCCTGACGAAACGAGAGCGCACAGATGTCTCTCTCAGGACGCAAGTTTGTTGACGCGCATGGAACAGGAGGTGCTGGCGGAGTGGGGGTGAAAACGGGAGATGCTGGACGTGTTAAAGATGCGAGTGGAGGAGGCGGCGATTATTCTGAGGGATCTTGATGTGGGTGGTGGTATGGATGGTGGGTAAATGTGTAGAACACTTGGCAATTGAGGAGATTCGGGGTGTTAGATGACGACTTCACCGCAACTCGAATACTGGAGGTTGGCCAGAGTGAGAGGGAGAGAATGGAACGGTCAATTGTTGCCTGTGAGATGGCATCACTGAGCGATGTCCGTCGTTCAAGATTTCGACCATCATACGTGTTCTCAAGAACGTGCCTAGAAAGCGTGCAGATGCATTACCTACCTTTTCCCACTTCCGCGCTCTCTGACCTCTACATGCCTCATTCCGGTGGTCCCATCTCCAGGATGATCGTCGTCGTTGAAAGGAGAAGGGCATGTGAAAATGTGCATACGTGGTGAGCGCGTGTCGAGTCTGAGATCCTCTGATGGTGATCAAGGGTTAGTACATTTGGAGCACGCAATCGGAAGGAGGATCTACCGACGTGTACGACATGGAAGAATTATCTCTTGAATACGCCAATGGAAGCTGGTCTACAGTATCACGTTCAAGTTGCTATTTCAGTTCTGCGAGATAATAATCAGATAGTGAGGCCGGGAGAACATAATGAGAGAAGCCATCCTCAGGATCCTCGACTGATAGGTGGGGTGTCTTGCTTAGATACCAAGATAGCGACGTTATGGTATATATGAAGGAGAGCGCCCAGGGCACAGGGCACCTGCGTGAGAGTGAACGAACGTGCACGTGTACGCCGGGCGATAAAGGCGTACCGAAAGTGAACGACCAGACATTCTCCCTTGTACTACTCGAACCTGACCCAGTATGTTTTCCAAGTTGCGTTCAAGGATACGGAAGAGGAATGGTGAGTGGTACGTACGTGGTCAAGGCCATCGATGAACGGCGCTGACCAGAGCAATAGAGCTGAGTAGGGCGGACAGCCCACTTCCCTTGGACGGTGGTCAGCAGGTGCACACATCGGCAACAAAGAGAGGTACCGATGGATGCTCGGGAATCGAATGGAAAAAGCTCCACCTGCAATGTCGCAACTGACGCGAATCCAATCAAATCGTTGTTAAAAAGAGATATATTCGGTCGCTTTTCTTGCTGGTGGGGAGCATGTCGTGGGCGGTGGAGATGAAAAGGAAATTCGACAATGGCAAGTGAAGGATGGCAAAGAGGTGGGGAGGCCAATGGACGCTGGGCAGTCATACAAGATGGCAGGTGGATCGTCTGTGGGACATGCAATGGTCAAGTGATCGTCTGGGATGCGAAACCCTACGAAAAGGTGACAGAATCCAACGCACACTGCAAATGCGTGACTGCGGTGGACGTTTCAGAAGATGGGACGAAATCGCGACAGGATAGGATGACAGTACGATATGGCGTCAGCAAGGGACATTTCATAGTCAAGAGAGACTACTAGTATACCTCGAAGTCCGAAGCCTGCGGCCAAACCTCCAAGCACGTTCCGCACCCATTCGCGATCGAGCTGGTCTTCATCCCAGATTTCCAGTGCGCCAAGAATTCAAGGGTTCTCGTATGGTGCATCAAATCGATATGGACCCTGCCCTAGAAGGGATAATGATGGACGCCAAATCGTAAGCAGAAAGAGAAAGAAAGAAAACGAAGAGTAAATGACCGCCAGTGGGATGTGTGACATCCTAGGAATGAACGAGATGAGACGTTCCACATTGGGTCAAGAGGATGCCTTACTTGAACTGTTGGCGTACACCGGACACATTGGAGTGAACAGCCTTCTAAGACCCGATCCAATCAGACAATCCTAGCACGATATACGACGCAAGCACCACTCCCGCGTGAAGTGCGACCGTTTCTACCAAAGCATGATCCACCGAGCGGAACAAAGGAAAACTCGAAATAACGGACCTATCAAGCACGCCACAAGAATGCGCAGAAACGCATCGGTTGTATTAACGCTCCATTGCGTTAGGTTTGCAGCGACATGTGGATCTGAGCGTTCGACGTCAGACATCTCCTGCGTGCATTTGGCGTAAGGACGCACCGAGCTGGGCCCAACGTACGACTGACATTCCACGCATCAAATGATGAACGGAGAGACGATTGTATGTTAGCTAACATGCGTTGACCAACACTAATCCACTTCCGAGTTTCAGGATATGCAACCATGTGGCCTGTTATGCAAAGGGGTAAGCAATGACCCAGTGGTTTGCATGACAAATGAACAAATGTCATTTTCCCTAGCAAGAGACTTTTTCTGCACAACGTCGGCGTTTGTCGCATCTTCCACAACGGGAGCTTTAAATTCACAGGTTACTTTTCTGGTCTTTTTCCGACGCTTTTCGGTTCTTTCCGGTTCCTTTCGAATCTTTCCGTAAATGTGCTGGAAAGTACGAAAAGTAGATCTCTCTGCTTTCCGCCATTCTTTTTCACTGCTTTCCTTGCCTTTGCACCTTTTGATTCTTTTTTTATGGCTTGGTATCATACTTTTTCCTGTTCATGCAATTCAAAAAGCAATCAAATTCTATTCAAAGTAGCTAGTAAAGTGCCAAAAAAAGCAGTAGTAATTAACTCAAGGGATCATAGAAAGCGCGAAAAGATTTGCAACTGGAAAAGCGAGCATAATGATTGGCTGATCGATATTCGTCACGTCGTCGTCGTCGGTGGTGGTGGTAGTGCTACCGTCGTATCGTCGTCTTGCCGTGTTGTGCCGTCATCCTCCTCACTCTCCTGGTTTCGTCCTGACCCGCCGCTGTTATTTCACCGTGACACGCTGTGGTGCGTCGTGTCGAACTCACACCATCGTCTTCCCCCTCATCGTCTCGTCGCAACACCCCGCCACTGCTTGCTGTGGTGGTGGTGGTAGCACTGTTGCATCGTCAACGCGTCGCCGTAATCGTCATTGGCATCGTTGCAGTTGCAACGGGGCGGTGTCATCGTCGTCGTGATGCGCCACTGCCGACTTCTCGTGGTCACCGCGGTCGCTTCGTCGTGTCACGCTGGTGGTGCTGGTGGTGGCACCATTGCGTCATCATCGCGTCGCCGTATCGCATCGTTGTCGTGATGCGCCGCTGCCACTGCCGAGGCGCTGACTTCTCGCGGTCGCCGCGGTAGTCTCGACGTGTCGCGCTGGTGGTGGTGGTGGTGCACCATTGCGTCGTCGTCGTCGCAGTAATGTGCCGCCGCCTTCTTGTGGTGCCACGGTCGCCTTGCCGTGTCACGCTGCGGCTACCGTGGTGGAGGTGGTGGTGGTTACAGTGCCACCGGCGCGGGTCGTCGTCATCGTAGTGGTGGTTATGGTCATACTGCCCTTGAGCGAAAATTTAGTCGACTGCCAGTGAGTGAGAAATGAAAAAATTTCCTTACTGCTACCGTACAAAGCGAAAGTGCTTCTGAAAAATAATTAGAAGATAGGAAACAAGTTGGAAGGGAGGGACAAAAAAAGAAACAAAAGAAACAAAAGAACTGCGTACTATCATCTGACCACTGGCACGAACACACTGACAAGACTGTGAGACATTTGAGCGAGCACACCAGGAGGAGCGTCAAGCGACAGCCTCATCAGGCATCCACAGATCGACGAGGTGGGCGAAGAAAAGTTTGTGTTACCGTGACATTTGCTAAGTTCAATGGTCTCACGCCACATGTTTAGGGCCGACTTCTTCTGCCTTGGAAGCTACTTAGTAACTTACGTGTCTCTCAAATCTCCCATGCTCGCTCGTTAGCATTGTCGAAGACGACCAGCAGTCCTATCCATTTGGTTCTCGCTTTGGAGACCGGTGATATGCGCTAAGCTTGTGCTAATCAAGGTATTACTCTGCTTTATCACTATCACTACTGCACACTCATGTTGTGTCAGTAGCTGCATCATCGGCCTCTCCCTGGTATCCAAGGGTTTCACATGTGCTGTCGTCCTCCAAACACTGGTACCGGCGGTATGGGAGAATCGTCTTGTTCCCATTCCACACGCACTGACGCACTTTTTCAGTCTCATTGTCCTTGACAAACTCTACCACATTGCAAAATCACCCCACGACCTTGCTTCCATCTTTTCATTTGCTCACAAACACTGACGAGGTTGCAAACGTCTTGACCCTCCACTTCAGCGCGTACACGCTTCCCAATTGCTCGAAGTATTGCAAGCGCGTCTATCACCGTTATTCGCCGAAACCTCTGAGCAGCTCAACAAATTCCTGCCCACCAGTCCCTTGACCTTGCTCTCCAAAAAAGACGCCTCCCAGACCGGTGACGTGCGCACACTCCTTGAGGTCCTCCGAGGTGCAATAGACCTTGCCGTTTCATCGCCGCGCTACCCCTCTCTTCCATTTCGAACGCCCTGCCCCAAACCCCCACCAAATGCACCGCTTCCAGGCTTCGTTCTCGAGCTTCCTCAGCTCTATACGTATTATGTCACGATCCTCGAACGCTCCGAAAACGGGGTTTTCTCATCCGTCTCTTGGAGCAAATTCTCCGACCTAGTGAGCGTGCTGGAGACGTCTGGTATCATTTCATTTTCAGTTCCTGGCTCGACTATCCTTTCTCCATCCAAGTCTGGTCGTCGTGGTATCGGCCGAACAGCATCGTTTGGGTCTCCGAGCAAGGGTGCCCGTCGTGTCAAGAAATCCAATTAGTCGACTCTCTTCGCGTCGAGGTGTTGCGAGGCTTGGGGCTTGGACGCGACATCACCCAATCCGGATCCACACCCAGCGGTCCCTTGACCTTGCTGTCCAAAAAAAGTCGCCTCCCAGACCGTTGACGTGCGCACGCTCTTCAAGGGCCTCCGAGGTGCAATAGACCTTGCCGTTTTGTCCACCACCCTCGCCGACGAAAATAGAGGTATTGCAAGAGCGTCTATCGCCGTTGTCCGATCCCGAAACCTCGGTCTACCCAGCGGTCCCTTGACCTTGCTGTCCAAAAAAGTCGCCTCCCAGACTGTTGACGTGCGCGCACCCTCTTCGACGTCCTCCGAGGTGCAATAGACCTTGCCGTTTCGTCTACTACCCTCGCCGCTGAAAATATTTTGCAGACTCCCGTGCCTTTGACCACCCCAAGTCACTTTCTAGCTGTGCGCTCCCGCTGGTATGTATTGACGACCATCGCTTCATTGGGCAGTCACGCAGTCATCTTATAATAATCTCTCAGGCACCTTCGACCAAACCATCCTCGACACAGCCCACTTCGAGCGGTCCCGGATGGGACCTACGGCGGCTGACCTACGCTAGTTTGAAGTCGTTTCACATCGCTTCCCTGTGCCCGGATCACACTGCAGGACATTCTCATTATAGTAGTAGCTTCAGGTCTTAGTTAGCCTACATTTATATAATGTTTTTTGGCTAATGATTACTTTTCGTGCTTTCCGCATCGGAATGGCTCCGTTCTGCTTTCCGAATCGGAATGACTTTCGGTGCCTTTCGGCTTTGATGCTTTTCATTGACCTTAAAAGCCCAAAAAGTACTTGGTGAATTTGCTGATGTGCCAACGAACTTGAAGTGTTTGCCCACAAGCATCGATTGGATGTCTATCGAAAACAGTCGCGGTGACTCGAACGGTCCTTGATCTTCGCATCGCTCCTTTCGCACACGGTTCTCTCGAGGGAGATGAAAAGAATTTTATTTTGTACCGTACTTTGTTATGTACTATCTCCAGTCATATTTCATCGTCTGAAGACTCGCTTGTATTGATATGTACGCAGTCATCGAGTTCTAGAATATCTATTAGAGTCCAATTCAATACACTTGCGGGCGACATTGAAGCCTGAGACTAGAAGGAGATATGGAAAGGTGTTATTAAGGCTTGCAAACCTTTTTCTTCAGTTCTGCGACCCGCAGCTCAAGGTCGGTGATTGTACTCATAAGTTCCGCCCCGTTTGTTTCCTCCATGTCCAGCATTTCCTTCATCTTCTTTGCCCTTGAGTTTAACCCCACAATACTCTGCTTCTGCTCGTCTGCATTCACTTGTCGAGGGGAAGTCACTCTTCCTCTTAGAGGCTGAATGGGGGAGATACCTGAGTCTGTTCTTCAGAGAGTGGAAGTCAGCACGGAGGTGCGAAATATTCACCTGTGATCTCACAACACGTTCCTTGCAAGATGCAGGGAATACAGGCCTGTTGGTCATTCTGAGAGAGAGAGTCTCTAGTTTCAGGAGGCCATATACATTTTGAGTGATGGGACCTGCATGTATCACACGCCTGTGGAAGGAAAGGGGGTTTGGAGTTGAAAGTGCCTCCAAACATTGATCTAACCTTGGGCGCTTCTAACTCTTCGGGTGAAGCGAATCTTCCACAGTCTTGAAGACGGGAGCTCATGGATGGGCTAGCCTGGTGGCTATCTACAATTTTTGACTCCTTTTTTTTCTTGGAGGGTGGAGTTTCTCCTTTTTCCAAGGGTTTCTTTCTTTTCGACCTACGTAGCCCCCTTCCGATCTTCCCGGTCGTTCCGACATCTCCTACTTCGGAAGCCAGTCAACTTGAACTACCCGGCTGACGCGAAAACTCACCACCTTCATTTTCCGTGCAATCCTGTATATTTTCATCATTCCCATTCGGTAGGGGCTGTGACACCTGACTTGAGCCACTCAGAGATGTTTTCATCAGAGTTCGGAGGGATCTTGGTTGAGGTCAAATGTATGACTCAGAAAGTCAGACCCCTTTGCCCAAGTTCCGTTTAGGAAGCTCGTGATCCAGAAACCTAGATCGGATAACTCCAAAGCTCGTGAGAAGTAGGGATGCCAACAAGCACACATCAAGATACTTTTCAATGATGAAAGGATCTGAATTTCAATGCAGCCCACTTTCAGCCAGCATGGGTTGTTGGCATGTCACCAGTCTAATACCTACGTCTAACCCAAATTCCGCAAATAGGCTGTATCGCCTATACCGCCCAAGTTGTGTCACAGCCTGAGAGACTGCTAAGCGTTTGTTATCATTTTTACTGCCGAAATGAACTGTTAAACTGCCAATAAGATGTATTCTCTTATGTTGCACATTGAAATGTGCAGGCTTCAGCTGAAGACACATACGACATCATGTACTCTTAGACTAGCCATTGAGCGAAACGAGCTACGAGATAAGCATAGATATTATGAAGCCCGTCAATTCATATTTCTCGGAAGGTGGATCTACCAGCGGCATGGGGAAAGGACGAGGCTGGTGACGTGGCTTCTCATGCGGGTGTGCAGCAAGGTTCTTGCCTAGCATAACGGTACGCTGCTGGATGATCATGAAGGTACTGGTGGTTCATGAGAGAAAGCGAGCAACGATAGCCATTTCAGTCGGAGACGTGCATTGAAAGTCCACTGTACATCGAAATTTTTCGGACAGCTCCATCGTTCTGCAACGGACTGTGAGGTGGACAAAACCTTCCTCTCCACTTCGTGGGAGTCGGGGATATCTGAAAACTGCATACAGTGCGTGTCGGTCAAACAGCGACTTCATGCAATATCTACGCCGCCGCGCGGGGTCGTACTTTAATGTATCCAAGCTCAAGCTATGGACGGCAGTGAGCGGGAAACAAAATGGAGGGGGGACGACAAATTGCAAGCTCCGCACGCACCTCTACGATCGAGCGCTCTACATGGGGCAGCGGTGACAATTCTAAACCTCTCCACCGGCGACCGATCATGTCGACAAACGAATCAAAAGTCGACCCGCAGTTCTCGGTGAAAAAGCAGTCCACGATGTGTTTTTGGCTGAATGTATTCAATACGACCCCTTCCTCGAACAAGGTCGACTGGAATCATGCTACTCAGGACGCGCGACGGAGAAAAAATAGACTCGCACCTGGCACGCGGATCGGATATACGGAAGATATCGATCGGGTTTCGAAGACCACACTTGAACATATCCCTTGATCTGCAGAGAGGTGTGAGATGCGAGGTCGACTGTGCGGAACTGGCGATAAAAGACACGAACCTTCCAGCTTGCGAGGCTCGACACACCCATCAGGGTGCTGAGCTGGTCTAGCGAGTCTAAAAACCCCAACAGTTTGTCCTACACGACGCCCTGGTCGGGCAGCTGGATGACGTGGAGCGGTATAAGCGAAATGAGGACCCTGGCAAACTGTGGGTCGAAGACGCGACGCGCGGGAGAGTCAGGTCCAGGGTCCGGAAGAGGTGTCCTCCTTATTTTCTGTACCGACTGGCGCGCAGCATAGATCGACAGGCGGAACAGATGGTAATCTTTTGACAATTGAGCGGACTCTTAAAGAGCTCGATGAGTGTCTGTGATGCGAACGTCAGCTAAAAGGGAATGACACTGAACGGCGGAGGATTGAAACCTTGCACAGCAGGAGCTGATCGCGGAGTGCATCCTTCCAAGTCGACGACACTATACAGATTAGCCGAGTTACAATGTACATTGCTGGAAGTTACCTTGGAGTTGACCCAGCCATGTGCAGGCATGTTTTATTTTGACTTGAACGTAGGTTACGGGCAGAGACTCCGCGAGGGGTACATCGCACTTTTCACTCTGCCAATCTTCGGTCTGTGATAAAACTGACGACGAAAAAAAACATGAGGGTGTATGTACGTGAGACGGACATCATACACATTCCACTTGTTGAGCTCCCGTGCAAGAACGAGTATGGAGAAGGTGAGACCAGAATGACATCCCATCTGGGACGCAACGACAAGGGGGATATACGGATTAACACCAATCGACAACAGGCACGACGATTCTGGATGATTCACAGGAAAAAGAGCGATCTATGATCCAACAGACCTCCTCCGAGAGTGAAGGTTCGAGGGGGTCGAATATGGGCCGCATTTGATCCATGAGTGCGAGGCCGCTGTCGAACCGTGGTTCCCCGAGCTTTGGTGTTCAGAGTGATGCTGTAAGCCAATTCGAAGGCGGCCATCGCGTCTTCGAAGGGTAAAGTCTATGGCCAAGACGAGTCCTCCCGAGGGCATATCTCAAATTTCGACGGTGAATGAGGATGCAGTCGCGTGAAGGAATTTATTTACCTTGGGCTGCAGAGGCGAACACCTGTGTGACATTGTAGAACTTGTCTCCGCCAGGAGATCCCAATTCGTGCTAGAGATCCATTGCGGGTGATGAAGGTAAAGAAAGAAAGAGCAAACGTCGACGGAGTTTCAATCTGTGTCGCTCAGCCCTCGAGAGAGAGGTTGGTAAGTAGGTACCCTGGGCGATTCCCACAGGTTAAGGGGTTGCACTTATTCGCTGCCATGCACCTTCAGCTTTCCCCTCACCACCATCTACGGACAGGAAGCTCCCCTCCTCCCCACTCGCTATTGCCCCAACTGCAACCAATCTATCCGGGGTCGTGCCCTCACACGTCACTAGCACCTTTGTGACCTGGCGAACTCCCTCGATAGGGCTTAAGGTTGGTAGCTGGAATTCTGAACGGTCTCGCATGGGCAGCGGTAGGGGTAGGGGAGCCCCTGACGAGAGCTTTCGCAGGCTCGAAACCGCTACTATCCCGCTCCCTTATCTGCCCCCACTCGTACTGTAGACCGTACCCTCTAACGGCGACACTAAATGGCGAGCAAGCGCGTCGTATTTTCAGACATACACCCAACAGGCTTCTCACTCTCACACGTAGGTACACCGGGGTTTTTTTCGTCTCGGGTTAACACACGCACAGTTGCGCAACTATCTCGGAGCACTGTCCAACTGGGTCAGGCTGCAGAAATCTGCACAACAGCATGATGTCTTGCTTTTTTCTATCGTCGGATGGCACGCGTTGACCCTGCCGTTCTGTGCACCACCAGAGACGACATGCTCGCGGTCCTTCTTGCGATTGGCGTCGACCCAGCACGGTCGATAGTGTTTCGCCAGGACATGTAAGAATGTCTGTCTCTTTCGGGTCTCCAGCTATTCAAGCATCCCTAGAGGCTAGAACCGGAATCACACGGAATTGTGTTGAATATTGAGCTGCCTCACTCCAATGGGAAAACTGCGCCGGATGACCACGTGAAAGGTCGGTGACGAGCCAGAGAAATTATTATGCCCCTCCATTTCTCCTCGCGACTCAGTGGCTGCATCCAGGAATGCGAATTCAGAAGACGATAAAGACGAGTGGTTGCTCAATACTGGTTTGTTCGCATACCCGGTCCTTCAAGCAGCCGATGTATTGCTCTACAGGTGAGCAGCTGAACTTCAATGGCGACCAACTCTAAGAAATACCCTTAAGGCAATCCGTGTCCCCGTAGGAGAAGATCAACGCCAACATATAGAGCTCACCCGAGACCTCGCGGATATATTCAATCGTACATTCAACAATCGCGACCATCCCCCGTTTCCGGAATACGTGGAAAGTCGGTCGTCTTCTCCACACCGAGGATGACAAAAGAGCACTCACCCTCCCGACAGCTCCATCGAAACGCATCCTCTCCCTCAAGGATCCGTTGTCCAAAATGTCCAAGTCGTCGCCAGACATGGCTTCGCGGATTCTTTTGACGGACACTTCGACTCAGATTAGAGCCAAGGTTCATAGGGCGGTCACCGATTCTATCCAGGGAATTACCTATGATCCCGTCGCTCGTCCGGGCGCGTCGAACCTGCTGAATATCCTCACAGCGTGCACCGACAGCGACTGTCAATGTGGAAGTCGATGGAAGGACCATGCAAACATCCAACAAATTCGTGTCGACAGCGAAGGACGTCGCAGAATAGGATGAAGACATCCTCTTGTGCGTAATCCCTTGTCGAATCTCTGCTCCTTTCGTTCAATAGCTGCCTAAGGCCATCAGGTTGATCATCTTTTATTTCATTGAGTGTCTACGCATCGTTCGAGCTTGGACCGAGGCTAGGAAACGCAGAATTGCTCTGTCGATTCAAGAGTACCGTAGGAAAAGTGTTCCAGAACGAACACCTTCAGTGTGAGCAACTCCTATGTCTATCGCACACTCTTTGACATCCCTTCGCAGTCACCGACTCTACAGCGCAGAAGGATGATGTATTACCGTCGTGTTCATCCCTTTGTATGATCACGGAGCGACGCATTTGTGGTACGAGTGAATACAGTCCCAGACTCGACGTAAGCAGATTGTTCATGACGCTGTAGTCATTTTCTGAACACGAAAGTTGAACAGTAACGAAACATAACAGTAACATCGTAAGCAAGGTATTTGCCGACGAATTTCGGCCGTGCATCTAGTATGGTACTCTTACTTGTAATTCAATACTAGTACTAGACATGACCTATCGGTGTATCAGCACGGACCTCAAGCAATGTGCTCCCAACCTCTGGGAATCTGGCTGGACACTCGACGATATATGCCATGAACCCAATATCTCGTCGTACTGTACTTATCGATGTAATCACATCCTTGACAAGCATGGGATAGTTACTCGTCAGCCTAACCCTCTCACTGGACGCGCTCGTGAAATTACACGTGCAGTTCTCGCCGAGATATCTGAGCTCCGTGAAATTGAACCAGACCTCTATCTTGATGAGTTCTGAGCTCTGCGTATGGCTTTCTGTAAAGCATGATACGTTCATCAGTTCTCCTGCCCTTTCCCGTATGTTTCGCTCAGAGGGTCTCACTTCTAAAAACATTCAAAAACGAGCTGCAGAACGTGACAACCGTGGAAGAGCCGAGTTCCATGCAATGCACCGTGAAAATTTCATTGGAGATGGCTCAGAGTTTGCAGTAGTGGACGAGACAAGCAAGAACGAATGGACTTTTTTCCGTAGCAGCGGTCGTGCTTTCCGGGGAAGTCAAGCTCAGCTCCGAGATGTCTTCGTTCGGGGTTCGGTATTCACTCTGAGCTGCACTCACGATCGTAAAACCTTGCTTTGCTCCAATCCCACTCAGCGTCCGGGTCAGGTCTACCTGAAGTGCTGGGAGGGTTTGGCCGGGGGTTTGGACAGCGAACCAGAGGAGATTGGGGAGGAAGAGTGAGTTAGTAACGAGCAGAATTTCCACCTGGAACTTGGATTTTCTCCGCCATTATGACCTGCGGCGCAGTGGGAGTTGAACGTTGAATGTTGAACGTTGAGCCCTGAGTTACCGCTGGTACAGGTCTCAACTTCATTTCCTTTTTTGTCCTATACCAGTCTTGATCATATAATTTTCAACTCATCCCCACTCGACTCGCTGGAATATCCTCATGGATATGTCTGAAATTCCTTCCCTCAAATTCCTTCATAATCTCCGAGATGAAATCGATAGCTTTCTCGTTGACGAGGGCATGACTCTGGACTCAGCAGACCAAGATTACCTCAAAGCAAGTAAGCTACATTCCGGAGCTTCTTCATCATGCTTACATTCCGAATCAGCGTGTACGTCTTGGCATCGAAGGGACGGTGAACATGTGTCAGGGCAGGAATCCTAGATCCTTTACCTGGCCAGAGGTGCCTGATGGAGTTCCAAAGGGACGCGAGTGGCTAGAGGCAAAGAAAATCGAACTTAAGAAGATGGGTGTGTATTCATTTTCTTTGTGTGTTACATTATCTTGGCCCTGAAGACCTCATGATTCCCTAGATGATCCTCAGCCACGGGTAAGCTAGCATCTTAAAGAGGATTTAGACGGCTCTGACGTTTCATTGCGTGTGTAGCATTTGGTGCTGGGAAAGCGTCGTGCGGATGGGCCACCGGGAGCGTCCCAGGAGCGTCCGGCAAAGAGAATATATCCGCTCTTAGAGTATCACATTGATCAATTTCTCCAGTCGCTGGAGGGCGAAGCCCAGTCCGAAGAGCTCAAGGGCGCCATCTTTTTGTTGAAGGAGGCCATACGTTTGACGAGCTTTGGAGGTCATCCGAGAACCATGCGCCACCATCTCTTCCGTGTCAAAAGTCTGGTTTCTGGAGAGGATGAAATAAGCGAGGACTTAATGATAGTTTTCGATTGCCTTGATCACCTAAATGAAATGTACCCATAGCGTAGCTCAAAAGAATTGGTCATGATCTCTTCACTCCAACGGTTCTGGAATGGCCCTCGACATTCCTTCCAGAGTTACATCGTTCCCAGAGATCCTCCACAGCATGCCAGTCCATTTATAATCGTTTCTGAGCGTTCCGAGCTTTCAATAGTTACGTAACAGGGTAGCCCGAGATTTAGGCTCCGAGGCCAAGCGAGCGGGACCATTCTCATCCACCTTAGGGCGCTCACCATTTATCCATGGAACGTTTTCTCGAAAGCCACTCTCTCGACCATCAGGCTGTCTTGTCGGTTGATATAAACGACATCGGTGGTGGGGGAGCTACGCTGTACCTCTTGAACGGGGGAATAAGACCTCCATTTCCACTACCCGGAGATTTTATGTATGACCTTTCAGTTGGGACCTTCAACGTTTATTACTCGAACGGTTGGAGGGCTTTCACAATGGAAGAAATAGAGTCTATGATCTGGAGTCCGAATGGAAACCGGTCGGTTGTATCATTTACGGCGGGCACACTACCCTATTGGGCACCAGTCAAACTGGGTCAAGAACAGGTGCAAAGCAGATTTCGTACTGTAGGAGATCTGCTCTCTCAATTCAGGAGGGCATTTGATGTGAAGAAGATCTCATTGGTGAGATTGCCTAGCGCCAACAGTGAGTTTGGCTTGATATTGTCACCCCCAATTGGGTCAAGCTCATCATATTATAGAAAGAAAAAATGCAGGAGAAGTACATTGTGAAGAGGGGGATGATTCTGGGACAAAAAGTAAGAACTTGGTTGGTTTTTCAGAGCCAGGCAGCCTGATTGTGATAGAACGTACATGTGTTGGTGGACTTGCTACAGGTCCTTCAATTGTAGGAAGAGGAAAAGACCCGGTGATTATAAAATAAGAAGCTACCACTTATAAAAGCTATTCTGACTCTTGAACATAGCTTCGATTCGTCCGCACCTCCGTAGGGTTCCCGGAGGACTCAGAAACCTTACAGTGGCGTGGAGGGTATGAGACTTACAAACCGTTCGCAGGACAGGGGCTGAAGGAGGTACGTTTATACGGTTTAATATATTTTTCCATGCTTATTATGTGGAGAACAGGACGAAGAAGGGAAGTTAGTGACAGAGCTTGCAAAATGCCCCTCGGTAGAACATTCCGGGTCGGAAGAACCGGAACCGGAATCCTTCCGGGTAAACGACTTGGTTGTCGAGGTGGATATGGATCCAGTGCTGATAGAAGGTCATAAAAATGCGGAAGTGGTTGAAACTGCATGGGAAAAACTTCTCCAAAAGATTCGCTGGTACTTGGGACGCTCCACTTCGGTTGTTGTTCGAGGGTGGACAAATGCTCTGGACATCAATTTTTCCAAACGTTCAATGGCATTGCATTTCGGGAGTTTAGACCAAAGGTGCCAGTGGATCGATGGTGTCCTTTACGCAGCTTCAAAAGAACCTACCGGGAAGAAGAAACAGCCATTTCACAAAGTGACCACGCTGGAGACCTTCATAGACCTCGTGAAGGATGGGAACACCTGTGGGAATTTCCTTGACGCAAAAGATGTCAATCCTACTCCTCCAACTTGGATGACTCCTCTGTTAGACTCAACCGTGGCATGGAACCAGACCATGCACCTCCGATGGAACCCGACAGCTAAGGGGAAAAAGAAGCAGGTTTCTGCAGTCAATATTGACGCGCAGGGACCATCTTCAATTCGCTCAGGAATTTGGACTTCCCAGGGATGGAGGCTGTTAACTCATCCCGGGTTTGTTACGTTCCCCCATCACGATTGCTGCGGAATGTGCACCTACGTCGTTGGAAAATCAGGTGCGAAGATTTGGGGAGTCATTCGCCCCAAGCGTCACATTTGCCCCGACTCCATCAAAGGACTTTCTGAAGTCTACCAGCGTGTGATGGATCTCACACCAGAAGGCCGCTTCAAGAATGCAGACTTAGCCACTGTCTGTCTAGAATCTGGTGATGTGATGTACGTCCATTTGACTGTCTTTGTTTTTCTGTCTAACCACATGACACACAGGTTCCAACCTCCAGGAGTGCTTCACTGTGTATATACTCCTGTTTCATCTGTCTTCACAGGTGGCTATTTCTATAGCTACGAGACCATGCATCTTACCCGGGCGGTGTTATCCATGCCCTCTCTTGAAGAAGAAGAATCTCTCACCAATGATGATCGTCCTGGCTTCCTCCGTACTTTATGTCGGATGCTCATTGCCCTGCGGTACCGGTCCAACACTTGTAAGTGTTCAAAGTAATATCTCAAGCTACACTGACCAACGTGGATCATCTCAGGGATGATCGGAAAGAAAAGTTTGATCAGCCTTCTATTGATCATGTTTGATGGCTCCTGCCATAAAAAAAATTTACCTGATGCTAGCGATACTTCCGACATGGCCAACGAGGAGAGGGGCGAATTTGCCTTCGCGGTCTCTACAGCACACAGCATCCTAAAGTGGATGAAAATGAGTTTCGAGGATGCAAGGAAATTAGTGGACAGCGAAGGTCCCTACTACTCGGGTGGTAACGAATTGGTTGAAATCCCGGCATTGGTAGATGGGGTCAGGGATGCCGTATTTCCAGCCATGAGTGGCCAGTTGTAGTTTATTTTCAGTAATATCTTTTATCTAAAGAGTCATATCTTTGACCTGACTCTCTTCTTTTATTCATGTTCAATACATAGATAAATACTATAGAAGTAGTATATAAAGCTGGCTCAAATGCCCAGTTAATACAAGCTGTTCTTACAGTTAAATCTCTACCTGCTCCATCTGCAAAACTCCTCAAACTCCTGGTGAGTTCTCACACCGAGTTCCCTAGTTGCATACTGTGCCTAGAGGGATTCTCAAATCCCTTTACTTTGATCCCCCGACTCTTGAAGAACCTCATCATCTTGATCCCTGGACCCTCAAGACTCCTCAGTCCTCCTTGCCTCTCATCCAAGACCTTCTCCCTTGAGGCTACTCTTGCTCCCCAGACTACACCAGAGTGATACCTACTGGTTGTCATTGACTCTCAGACCTCCCCTCTCACTCCCTGCACTCCCTTTGGACTCCTTGGACAAACACCCTCACACCCCCATGTCATACAGGACATCATCTTTACACCACAATGCTCAGTTGATGCATGGCTTTCCACCAGAAGACATGGCCAGTCACAAGGAGGACCCAGATGACTCAGAGACAGTGAATGATCACCCAATTGATGTGTTTGTACAACTTGCAAAGACTGCTCGTTAGTGTCTCAATATTTGGCTTTCATATTTGATTCTTATATATGTACCATGCTCAGAACGCCATCATGCAAAGACTATTGTAGCACTGGCAGAGGAACTTAGGGTCCCCCACTTCCCCCAGCTTGTCTGTGCCTTCCTGCACACAAAAATCCATCTTGACAACAATCAGCCATGTTTGACTTGTCCATTCTATCTCAACAATATCTCTGTTTTTAATTCAGCATTCTCTACATTTTATGTCTCAAGTGACTTGTGTGGGAGAGAAGGTATGTGTCAAGAATACATCTGAGCATGTCCAAACTGGAGGAATAAAGGCCCCCATCAAGACTGTGTTTTTGTTGTCACCAATCCAGACAACACAGGCTTTTGGGGGATGAATGTGGCATGCATGCTATATTTTTTTTCCTTTTCATTTCAAGGCTCATTGTACCCTTGTGCTGTTATTCGTTGGTTTGACCATGATGGTGATGCCCCAGATGACAACACTGGTGAAACGACCCTAAGCCTTAGCTATGTTCAGGTCGCCACTAGACAGCGTGGACTTACCAGCTATTAAGCGATAGAGGCTTACTAGACTTGAGTGGTAGAGCTTGGGGGAAAAGACCAAGAGAACCAGACTGGAGGGCATCCAGCTGGGGCCTTGGGGTTTATATACTATTCTACTGTTTGTACATGTTTGTACCTACTATAAC
>JBBPRP010000267.1:0-18368 GCA_038093135.1 Leccinum longicurvipes
CGGACCTTGAACGGCTCAGAAAACGAGCCGTCGTTCAGGAGCTCCACGCGGACCGTGACAGGGGAGACGTGATATGAACCAGCGCCAACCGCCTTGCCAAACGTCAATAGGTCGCCGTCAGAAAGCAGGGTCTCGACTTCGGGTTGGAGCATCCTAGGAGCCGACTCGCCACGCTTCAGGAGGTGTGTTCCATGTCGTGAGTGGAGGTCGACGATGTAGACCTATCGGTGGGCGCGATCATGAGCCTTCACTGTGAGGGCACGATGTAAACAGAAAAGCGATACCTGACCACCGTCCGAAAATACGAGCTTGGCATGCCTAGCGCTGACGACCTGGCAGGAGAATACGACGTTGTGATCGTCGTTTGCTCTTCGCATCGACCTATCATCGGATCCCGATTTGCGTCCGATGTTGACGTAGCATGAGCGAGCGCGGTAGAATGTGAGGTCGTGAGCAGGCTTGTTGCCCCACTTGTCTACGTGCAGGGTGACTCCTGCGGATGAGAAGGGTGAGCAGCGTCCTCGAGGCGGGTGGAGAGGAGCGACGTGCCCGTAAGCGAGGGGTGGACCTCGCAGATGTCGTCGAGGGTGTCTACGGGTGCGAACTTTGTGCCGAGGTACTGGACGTCGTCGTCCATGATGGATGTCGATGAGGGGGAGGTAAGAAAGAGAAATAGCGAAGTGACTTGGAAGTGTGACCAAATGGCAATGCGCTCCCTTTATCGCCTGGAGCATCTCGCCGGTCACTAATCCCTTCTTGGAAACTCACCGGCCCACAACTCCGATAACATGTGTTCGCGAAAAAAAAAAAAGTGGCTACATACATGTACTGCAACGTCGCGTGTAGTCTACCGTTGAACCAGCGTAATCAATACCTCCTCCTCACGAACTGTAGTCCTCAAACCATGGGTGAACGAGAGCACGTTTCGCTGCGACACCTCAGCAAGACCCCTGACCCTAATTATAGCCATGACTCACCTGAAATTCGTTTTGCTGTGTCGTACGTCAACGTTCGCTAAGCTGGCGTCAGCACAATGTCCACTCGCACAACCGTATCAACGCTCACCGATAGCAAGTCGATGCCCATCTCGTCCAGGTTCGGGACGACGTTGCGCAGGTCTTGTTTAGTCCACTGAGGGAATGTTTCCTTGTAATCGGGTAGTTGACTGACGCCAGGCCAGATTTGTTCGCTGGGCGTTCCCATGATCCTGTCCCCTCCATCTCAGTAAACGACAATGTCACGTCATCGGAACGCACACACCTGAAAATCTTGAATATTTGATCAATTTCAGAGTCTCCAGGAAACAACGGGTTTCCTCGCATGACCATTTCCGCGAATATGCACCCCACCGACCACATGTCGATGGCAGTAGAATAATGTCTAGATCCGAGCAAGACTTCGGGCGCACGGTACCACAGCGTTACGACCTAGACATCCACCGTGAATGAAACGAAACACAGACACACTAGTCCAGCACGGGTAGGAACATGCGACACTTGCCTCGTGGGTGTACGTCCTCATGGGAATACCGAACGCCCTCGCTAAGCCGAAATCAGCAAGCTTGAGGTTGTTTCGCTTGTCGATCAGCAAGTTTTGTGGCTTGAGGTCGCGATGCAGGATTCGGTGAGAATGACAGTAAAGAAGCCCAGAACTGAGTTGGTGAGTGAATTTCTGACAATGTCATCAGCATCATCCTTGGTGACGTATCACGTGATCAGGCGCGTAACTCTTCCTCCCCCTGTCGCCACGACCGCTAGTGATATTGATCCAGGGTCGACATGGGCGCAATGAACGCAGCAAGGGCACGATCAGGAATGCGGCGCTGCGTGAGGGAAGGGTGCAGCCATCCAAGCCATCCAATGAAACAGCGCATGCCATTCTTTTTTTTTCGCGTAGCGATCACGGGGTCGCCACATGCAACCACAAAAGTGAGCGAAATGTGACGCACCTTGGATATCTCGATGGAAATCGGCGTACCGCTCGTGTTGGCATGTTCCATATAACGTTTCAGGTCCACGTCCAGAAACTCGAACACGAGATAGAGCTTCTGGTCTGCGTGTACGATGTCCAGCAACCTAAGACCCAATCAATCCCGCACTGAGCCCACTTTTGCGCGTGTACACACCTGACGATGTTGTCGTCCTTGAGTTCCTTGAGCAGGCTGATCTCGCGAATGGCGGTACTTGGGACGCCTTCATCTTCCGCTTCGAGCCGTATTTTCTTGAGTGCGACGATTTGGTTTGTGGTCACATCCCTCGCCTTGTAGACGACGCCGTACGTTCCTGCGAGAAAGCGTCATGCCAGTGAAACAAGAGAGGACAGTTGTGGAGGCACACCTTCGCCTGGAGAGTGACCATGCCACACACGAAGGTCACCATATCAATTGCACGGTCGCACTGCGGTACGCACCGACTTTCTCGATCTTGGCGTAGCTGAGCAGATTATCAGACCAGTGATCAGCAGCGACGGCGGAGAGACACACCGATCCATATGAACCAAGACGGCGACGGGGGCGGGCGGTGATGATGCGGGGAGGAGATGGTGGTCAAAGTTAAGGTTGCAATATTTACAAAGACGAGACGGGCGAGCCGAACTATAAGATTCAGACTGATTTACTTTTACACAAAATCCCACAAATATATTCTTAAATTGGTCTCGGCCAGCTGATCTCTTCTTCCTGCTGTCGCACCC
This sequence comes from Leccinum longicurvipes, assembly GCA_038093135.1. Classification (NCBI taxonomy): domain Eukaryota; kingdom Fungi; phylum Basidiomycota; class Agaricomycetes; order Boletales; family Boletaceae; genus Leccinum; species Leccinum longicurvipes. The sequence goes on from JBBPRP010000267.1 coordinate 2,692, forward strand.
GCGTCACGTCAATGTACTGCCCTGGCCATCGCTCCTCGCCTATCAGTGACAGTCAGCTCAAGAAAGAAAGAATCCGTCAACAACATTGTGCTCACTTCGATCGATGATGTCCAACTCCACGTCATCCTCGTCCTCGTTTTCTTCCTCGGATTCCCATCGGTCCTCCACCGCAGCCCTCGGGTTCTTCGCACGATCCACCGCCAGATCGCTCATGAACCGGTTCAACGATGCCTCTTTCGCATCTTGCAGCGATTTATCGCGAGCAGCGCGGGCGCGGGCGAGCTCTGGAACGTACTCCCTAATAGACATCAATCACCCGACACCTCTGTCACAAATGAAATCCTCACCTCTCGTACATGTCCCTGGACTCTTCCACGGCATCAACAAACGCGCCCATTCCGTCACCCGTCACGCTAGAAACGCCCACAGCCTTCGTGACATCCGTCGGCGCGCTCGCGTGCCCATCACCACCGCGAGAAACTCACCTTCAGATGCTTGTAAAACTCGTCCAGAACCAGACTCATGCTGTTCATCAGACTGTTCATGTACGTCGGCTCGCCCTCGGCATCTCGCGATCCCGAATGTGACGCCAGCGCAGCCTGAAACGCTTCAAAGTCCTGCATCCACTCAATCGCAAAGTCGTGTGATGTCACGTCCGTCTTGTTGAACACGAGTATGAACGGCAGCTTCGTCTTGTACAGTATGCTGTCACGGAGGTCAGCCTCCAATGAGAATCAAAAGATGAAACAGAATGACGGACCTACACGCATACAACATGTTGGACATGAACGTCGCCGGAGCTGTCGTCCGCGGGGTATCGATTATGTACGCCACCACGGTCGGAAAAGAGGACGCGACGGCATCGGTGATAATAGCACCAGATGCTGACCAGGTAAAGATCTCAATCTGGCCCGGCGTATCGAGTATAACGTGGCTGTCGAACTCAACGTGAATGAACTAATCGTGAAAATAACGGTGTGGACACACTCGACCGTCTCGGCTCGCTTCTCCACCAAATCCAACACTTGGTCAAACTTGGTCGTGAACAAGTTCATCGCTGTCAAAATCCCCCCGTTGGGGCCCAAATTATACCTTTATCGATCGTCGTTATCAGTCACATGAAAAACACGGTGAAACGCCACAAAGAAGAAACGGCGACACACACTGCTTCATGACCTCTTTGTAATTCACCGTATCACGAATGTCGATGTTGGGTTCGAACGGCAGGTGAGCGACTGCGGGATCGAGATTGAGGATGTACGGCGGCCGCGAGGGGTTTGCGCCGTGCAGATGGGAATTCAGACGCTGTACAAAGGTTGACTTGCCCGCACCCGCCATACCGATTGTGATGATAACACTCGGCTTTCTCGATTCAGAATTGGAAGCACCGTCCATTGAGCTCGTCGAGGCGCTCATCGTCAAGGAAATTCAAAGCTTGATGTTGGTGGTTAGGGACAAGAATTTGCTCGAGATAATTTCATTACCATAAACAGTATATAAGCATACAGTAATGACGAAAAGCAGCTAGCCAGCAAGTCCGTGTACATGGTGTGCAGATCGTTTTGTCAATGCAACAATCACAAAAAAAGAACAAAAACAAAAGATTGATCATCGAGAAATAGAAGCAGAAAGAGCGTTGACTCGGGCATCGCCATACTTGGCGCGAATGTCCTTGGTCAAAGAACGTAACATGGCAGATGTGACGATCGTGGGCTCAGCAGGTGCAGATGGGACAGAGGTGGGTGTGCTGAGTGGAGGCGAGGACAGACTGGGCGACGTCGTCTCCTCGTCCGTAGGGGTGATATCAGAGACCAACAGCCGTGGCTTCTTTGACTGCGGAGGGGACATTCTAGGAAAGCATAAATGAACAACGCGTCGTAAATAAAACCACAGCGTAGTGCGACGCACCTGCTCGAACCCGGCTCTGAAAAGGACGCACGACGTTTGGTAGGCTTTAGCGTGGTAATCCGGCTTGCGTTCATCTCCTCCAAGGTCATTCTCAGCGTTTGAATCTCTTTTGAAGCATCATCCAACCGAGTTCGGGAGACAAAGTGTGCCGCATCTGGGCGGACGTCTGCAATGTGACTTGCAACAGCACTTGCAAGCGCATACAACTGAGACGAAAAGGTGATCGTTGGAAAATCTGTCCAGCGATGAGCACCTCTGTTTAGAGATAGTCTCATGCATGCTTACCTCGACCAAGGCTCTGATGTGCCTTGATGTCATCGATCAACGAGCACGTATAATCAGTCTTTGGAAGAGACTGCAACCAGCTGAGAACCACGCCGAATGTCGTACTATAACAGACTTAGTGTCATATCGAATGGTGATCGAAGGATAGTGTACTCAGAATCCATGTCCTTGACCCATCGTAATGGGACAAGGTCGCTCGAGACACCGTCGGCCCGTAGCAGACCGATCACCGAATCAATAATTTTAATCAAGAGACGCGTGCAACTGTCGAGCAGTTTCCCATAAAGGTCCCAATTGACTGTTTCCGAGGCCTGGATCAACAGCAGACCTTTGATCTGTCGCAGGAAACAAAACTCACAAATCCCATAAACGACACAACCACTAAGCCAGCTCGTTGTTACGCCCTGCCATTGATGTTCCCAAATCTTGAAGAGATCTGCGAGTGGTATGTGCGTAAGGAACCATCATCACCCAGTGGCATCTACACACCGTTCAAAGAAGTCAGTTTTACAAGCCGACCCTCCAAATCAAACACAACAGAATGCAACACTTCTTCCAACTTGGAGTCCACATCTAGAGCGACCGTAGAGATCACGAGTTCATGCGTCGACGTCAGCATGCCACCCTCGACCATCGATGCCACCTGCCATACAAAATCAATACGGTATAATCAAGAATTATTGGTTGACCGACCATATCTTCAAAGTCCTTCGATGAGTCCGGATCTCGTTCAGACCATGCGATGCACAGTAACGAGGGAACGTAATGTCGGTCCTCCGGAAAGGCCTCGATGATTTCGCGCAGGCGCGTGCAATCCTCCAAAACACGATATTTTCTGTACGTTTTCACTCAGTGCTAGCGAAACAGCAACGAGTTAGGTCTCACCTTCCCAGGATATCCGTAATGCCCGTCAACGGCGTACATTCGAATATGACAATACCAGGATACGATCGGATTAGGTCCTTTGACATCTGTATTTCGAACACATTCTCGTTTCTCCACTTGCCAGAGTCCGGAACGTCGAATTTTTTCTCCAGCCAAATGGCCGTCCCATCACTTTCTTGATTGAGCGACAACCACGCGGACCAGTTATCAGGAAACGGTCTCTTCGTCGACTCCAAAAAGTTCCGCATCACGTTCAAAAACGATCCACGCGCCCACCGACGGGCATGGTCCCCGTAATTCTGATGGGGGCGTTGAGTTTACATCACATATTCAAACCGACCCGATGCGTTACCTTTTCAAACCGCCTCGCAAGTTCTTCGTCGCTCGTCGGGGGTCGGTACTCCCCAGAAAGACGTTCACGTAGGCGTTTCTTCAACGGCACGCGAGACTGTGATGATATCTTTCGCTGAGCACGTCCGTTCTGAGTGGGAGGACCGGTACTGCGCGAAAGTCGTTCGGATCGCGCCTTTTCTTTGTAATCTGTGCTTCGTCGACAGGCTTCTATCCACTTGACATGGTCACTCAGTCGCTGTCGCCAGCTGGCGAACGCCTGCTTCACCAACCACCCGCGACGCGCAAAGTGAAGTGCCGTGGCCTTCATGATGTCCAGGGTGGGTTTCTCCGCAGGAGCTGGGCCCGCAGCCTGTGACGTATTCAGCATTTCAGGTTTGGGTTCGGGTTCGGGCTTGGCTTTCGCTTCGACGTTCGCAACCCTGACCACCGCCTTCAGAGGAGACTGAACAGATTCTCTACGAAGAAGCCCGGGTAACGACTTCGAGACAGGTGATTGTAAGACGAGAGGGCTCAGTATTTCGGTAGGCAAAGCCGAAAGAGTGTTGGTTTGTATGTTCTTTAGCGAAGTCAAGGTAGGCCGTCGTGTCGGAGGAATGGAAGAAGGGATATAGATACTGGTAGTGGGCGTCGAAGGTAACGAAATTGGCTGGCGTCGATCAAGGGGTGGAGGATGCGAGGGCTGTGTTTGGTCGATCGCATCGTCTAAAGGTGAATCCATCGAGGGGGAAGAGGACACCAAGGGTAGTTCTGGTGTGGTCGTGTCGGGAATGGGTTGTTCCTGGGTCGTTTTGGGAGGCATGTGACACGAAGGTCTCCTGAAACGGGCAAGTTTGAGACCCTCTGGGAGGCTACTCGATGGCAGCATGTTGAACACAGATATGGTGGGTGTACCAGAGCCACTAGCACCTGTAGGGGTGGTACGATTCGATGAGGGGGTAAAAGTTGGTGCCAAAGGATTAAGTGATTTCGAAGGGGGAGTTTCTGAACCGGAAAATGATTTTTTGAGTGATCCAGCAAATCCGTTGGCTTGTAAAGGCTGTGTAGGAGATAGCTTAGCTGTTTGCGATGACGGGTCTGCTTGAGGCGTCATTGGGGTCATTTGAGCCCCGGATAGCGTCGGAATAGAAGGTGGAAAGGATGTAGCAGACGAAGACGACGGAAAACCAGCAGCAGCATTAGATACTGTCAACGCAGGCATGTAAGTGAAACGCATTGATATAGTTATAATGAGAATACCTGCAACTGTGGGAGGAAACAAACCAGATGTTCTTGCATCCTTATCCTTCATTGGCCCAAAGACGGAGATTGGAGCTGCGGTAGCCTGCACGTTCTTGAATACACTGTGTGTGCCAAAGGAAGTGGTGCCAAATGCGTTGGGAACCACCTTGAGATCGGAGAAAGCCGACTGTGCTGGCGCTATAGAGGGCTGTAAAGTCAAGGCGGAAGTACTGGCAAAAAAAGGGGACTGCGTCGGTGTTGAGCCAAGCGTATCAGTTGGCCACTGAGCATCACTCGGTTGTGACTGTCTGGGAGATTCCTGGGGGATATCTATAGGAGGCTCTGCTTGACCTTCGGTTTCATCGACTACCGATATATCAATATCTGTGTCTTGCGCAGGGGACCACATTCCAGACTTTCCATCAATGATATCGGAGAGAGAAATATTGTTTCTTATCGACTCGATGTCTTCGATGGTGTCCTTGCCGAAGTGTCGTTCAAGAATGCATGCGACGAGGTAGGTCATGACGACATTGCCTTCACGGCGCAGGACATCAGCCAGCTCGGCAAATATGCGCATCGCTTCCACGTCAACAGAAAGCGCAGAAGTTTTGGTGATAGGAGCACTCTTGGCCTGAACGCGAGCGCGGAATATCGTGGTTAGCTCAAATACGGGATTATTGAGCAGCTCTGGAGGTATATCGTCATGACGTTCTCTCTGATCGCGGATGTGAATAAGACGGTGGTAAACACGCATCTCAAGCTCAGTCGGCGACTGATACTGTCCACGTTGTTCTTGATAGAACTCCTTTAAACTCTGTAGAGCTGTAGAGGCATCGTTAAGCATCTCATAATTGAAATCAAGGTAGGCCTCACTATTCATCAGTTGTTGTTCTTCCATAGCAATGGAGAACCCCGGGCGGTCGCGCTCGATATGAATTGCCAGAATATGGAACCGAGCGCATCGGTCATGACATTCAATCGCCATGCGTCCCATCTCATGTTGCATCGTAAAGTCGTTCCGAACGGCTCTCGAGCGGTCGCGGATAAAGTTGAATGTTTCTGAAAATCCACCCAAAGGTAAAAGTTCATGGAAGAGATAATCAAGGGTGCACTAAAGGGCGTAATCAGGCATGTGAACAAAAGAGTCTCAAAGTAAAATGCACCTTGAGGACTTCTGGGGGCCGAAGGTCTGATGGCAGCGTTTTATCCCCAGCTGCGCGTTCATATGCCTTGACAGCTCGTTTGTGGTCCACCCTCTTGGTACCAGGAATCTACAGGGAGTATGAGCGCAAGAACATCGGGGCTGCTCACGGTTCACAGCCGTGAATCCCCACCATTTCCCATTCGAACAGGTTGTTCTCGCGTTCCCGCCGATATCGTTCAAAACGGGGACACATGTCCATGCATGTGCCCACCATAGTAATCGCATCTTCAAGACGTTTCGGTTTGAGTGGATCATCCATCTTGCCCTCCGCAATCGCCTTCTTGCGCTCGACTTCACGCGTCTTCACCAACTGGAAGACGCAAACATGGAGAGCGTAGCAACAGAGAAAAAATGTTTGCGACGCACCTCTTGCCAAAAATTTTCCCGTTCTTCCGGCGTCTCCGGCTCGTTCAAATCTACTTCCTCGACTTCGTGCTCCTCCTCTACTTCACTGTGTCCCCCCTCGTTCCCCACAGTACCTCCGCCGAGAGCGCCAGTTGGAGGAAAGGTGACTGAAGCGTTATTAAACTTGCCACGACCACCACGACCTCGTGCTCTGCCACCACCTCTGTGCCCACCCCTCTCCCAGCGCTCGGAGTCGGTCCCAGTATGAGGTGTGCTTGTGCCGCTCCGCGAGGTGACGCCGTCAGCGACCCATCGTTTGTTCCCATGATGAGCGCGTCTCGCTGGGCCACCGCCGTCGACGTGACCGTTCATTCGCGGTGCCCTATAGTTGCGTTGAGTGCCTGGGTCCATTGCCGCCATGGACGACCTCGACTCGGAAGGTATGCAGTTCAAGAGAACGCACAAATATTATGTAAGCGAATCTGTGTCACAACGCGTCACTGGCAATCGGTCACTTCCCCTTCGAATGTTGGTTTCGGCTCCCTACACTAGTGATTCCGATTGGCAACTTACATTCCACAAGGGTATGATGCGCTTTCGTAAATCAAAGGACACACTACGTTCATATTCCTTCGGTTCGTGTTTCGTTCGTTTGTGACAAGTTCAACCCATATTGTTTCTCGACACACATGCCTTTTCTTTAGTTTGGCCATCCGATCCAAAGAAAAATGATCATTAATCGCTCGACGACTCGACAACTCTATACCTCTGTCAAATTACTCAGTGGTCTGCTGGACATGAGCAAGCATCACTTGGCGTGGTATACCATGTTGTAGGAACAGCCTAGTCAATTATTTGACTACGCGCAGCGGATTAATGGCCATGCGCTAGATCGCTTTTGCTATGCTATCTGCGTTCGGCTGTAATAAGTATGCAACACAAGCACACGGTGGCAGGTGAAACGATTATGACGATCAGCCCATCGTTTAGAATCTTCCAGCTGGGAAAGTCAGGGACATGCATGGACGCTTTCAGTGTGCGAGTTCTTCCTATTTATGCCCAGCTTCCATCTGATTGAACGAGACTACCAGTTTATATTGTGGCTCTGGACCATGCTGCCACTGGATATGCAACTTTTTACAGGAAGAAGGGACATCGTGGAGGTGACTGTTACGTGACGTAGTGCCAGTACTACCAGCTTATGACAGATATCATGATGTGTATCATGCTGTCAACCCCACACATTTCGTCCACCACAACACCGCAACTGATGTATACTGCCCGCTTCATCGACGATATCGGTTACAAACTGAAACCAGATTCATAATGAAACCGTATGGTATTGACCATATGCCGTGTTCCGACTCCCAAAGGCTGCTTGTGAGCCAAGACATCGTGGAGACCCGGGCTGGGGTGCCAGAAGCAGGCAAGCTTCCAAACAGGTGATGATCATCCTCTACGATACCAATTCCTCGGCAAACATCAAGGTGAGATCATGACGGGTTTGAGTTCCGATGGCGCAAGGATATTATATCTGACCAAAGTAGCTCTTCGGCGGAGAATGTCTATTCTCATAATCATCTTCACTCTTCGCTTACACGATACTTATAGGTCATAGACTCGACACGTTCCACCTCTTTCTGTGCGCAGATATGACTACTAGTACCAACGCCACAGACAGTGGCTCGGAGTCCGCCTCGTCAACGGATCCGAGTGGCTACTATCGACCCTTGCTGGAATCCCTCATGATATCACACACTTTCTTGATCCTCATTATTCCCCTGGTCATGTCGCTGTGGTACTTCTCCACCCCACACAGTCGCCGTAGACCTATCTTCGTCCTCAATTTAGCAGCTATCTTCCTTGCTTTCGTGGTGTGTACACTGATCGATGCTTACACTGTGAGTGCGCGCAGCCCTGTACACCTAATAATTATCAAGCTACTGATAGATACGCTCAGATCCATACCTTGCTGAAACCTCTGGACACTTCGGAATCTGTCGTACGTTGGTAACCGATGGTTGCGTGCAAACATAACCTCATGATTTCCAAGACGAATATCGTTGTTGGACTCCTGGGCATCTGGCAATCTATACTGATCGACTCAATTCTGCTCGTTCGACTTATCTCCGTATATCCGCGCAGGCAGATCGGTCGGACTCGCTTCTCCCTCCTCGTGGCGACCCCGGTCATCCTCAAGCTCACTCGCGCCATAAATGTTATCTTGTTTGTCAAGGTCATGGTTGACGCTATGGATGGACCAAATCCTAGCACCGCGATGCACTCCACATTCTCTCAGTCACCCTACATAAAGATCGACTGGGCTACACAGATGTTGGACAACACGTAAGTGCCAATGAATCTCATCGATCACTTTGGGCCGTCTTCACTGTTTCGATCCGCAGATATGCATCTGTCGCCTTCCTTTGGAAACTGCAAGGGCAAGGGTACATGGACAACATCTCGAACTTCCGCAATGGTATTTACCCTTTTTGCGTCTCGACAATGCTCATTCCAATTCGATTTATCTTTCCGCTGTCTAGGGACACTGACCCAGCGCCTGGGCATCCTATCCGGAATCGCACTAACAAATTTTGTCGTTCCATCTATATTCTCGCTAGTCCAACTCGTCTGCCTCTATCGTGGCGCCAGCGACGCTTTCCTGAGCGAGCTCATGCTCATCAACATGATGATCTCCACCTTTGGTGTCGCCTTCGCCACCGTGTGGGCAGGTAACCGGAGTCGACAGGAAGCGGTGCAGAGCTCTATCTCAGATTCGAACCCGAGACACCAGCACGTCACCACGAGTAATGTCATGCCCATCTTCAGACCTGAAGCCGACCACGAACATTCGACCACGACGATCTTCGGTTCGACAGAGTTGCAGAAGGAGCGCTCCGAGGTGTACGCATAGAAGAAGTAATTTTGACTTCTGGCAGGTTCACCCTACATAGTCGCAAGCGTTATTCCATTGTTGTACTCCCGTCCATTGCATGTGGGGTACTAGGGAAGGCGAGTTATAATAAGCCTGTATGCTTTTCGGGTCTGTTCGCCGCCATTCGTCATGAATGCCAGCCCGAAGTAGATTAGCGCAAGCTGGGCCATCGTTTTCGGAACTCACATACTATGTCGTGGACTGACATAAGCTTATCATCATTCTTCATGCATGTAGTTTGATCAATTTATTTATATTGTAAGGGTCCTTACGATACCTTTTTCTGATACTATTCCACTGGCACAAGCCCTCTGGCTTAGCTATGGCATGCAAGATTTAGGCTGGTGTCGGCAGTTGGCTAAGCAAGCATCGCCCCGAAGGACACGCCAACATGGTGGACCATTTCCATCTTGAGACAAGATGAAGAGTTTCTCATTTTGACGACACGGTGTGCGCGATCTTTGGGTAACTTGAAGGATCTTCCGCTCGATAGCGTCCGATCATTGCGTTGAAGAGCGGACTTGCATGACGTTTATGAACGATTGTTCGCTGTTCGCTGGGCCACAAAGTCGGTCGCCTTTCCACTAACCCCCGCCGTCTTCTCGTTTCGCTTTCTACCTCTAAACGATGGCCATCGGAAAAATTGCTTCTATGCTGGGCCTCCTCCTCACGCACCCTGGTGACTTCAAAACTCTTGTTCAGTTTTATCTTTTTCATGAACAGAAACGGGACATCACCGCACAACAGGAGCACCCTACTTCGGGATGGGACAGGAAGAGTATGCGTCGGTGCTGGGAGCTTCTGGACTTGACGAGTAGAAGCTTCGCCGCGGTCATCAAGGAGCTTGATGGAGACCTTGCCCGAACAGTGAGCACCTAAGTGTCCCCTTTGCCAGCGTACTTCATCATCTTCTGTTCTCGTTGACGTGTGCGACAGATTTGCATATATTGCCTCGTACTTCGTGGACTAGATACTATCGAAGACGACATGACTATTCCCGACGAGGTCAAGCAGCCCCTTCTACGGTCATTCCACAAAAAGACGGTCACTCCTGGTTGGAACTTTACGGAAAGTGGCCCAAACGAGAAATACCGACAACTTTTGGTTGAGTATGCTACGGTAGTGGAGGAAGTGAACCTTCTCAAACCAGAGTACGTCCCTCTCGACGAGACATCCATTTCCTCATGAAATACGAATAGGTACCGAGACATCATTTTGGATGCATGCGTGAAAGTGGCAACTGGGATGGCCGATTATGCTCACAAGGCCGTCACCACCGGCGTGATATACATTGGGACCATCGCCGAGTATGACTTGTATTGTTACTACACATGCGGCGTCGTGAGCGAAAGCCTTGCAGCCATTTGGTCAGCCTCCGGAAAGGAAGCCCCATGGCTCGGCAAGGAACTTGGACTCTCCAACTCGATGGGTCTCTTTCTCCACAAGGCAAACATTACCCGTGATTTCCGCGAGGATGCTGACGAGAAGCGTTTCTTTTGGCCAAAAGAGATCTGGGGTAAATATGGCTTCAACGACCTGACAGAGTTGTACCGGACAGAAAATCTCGATCGTGCAACATGGGTACAAAGCGAAATGGTCTTGGATGCTCTTCGTCACGCGTGCGACTCGTTGGATTACCTCAGGCTCCTCAAGAACCAGAGCGTCTTCGTGTTCTACGCAATAACTGTCACTATGGCCATGGCCACGCTCACGCTGTGCTTCATGAATCCAGAGATATTCCAACACAGAGTGAAGATCAGAAAGGCTGAGGCTGCTCGTGTATGAATTCAGTGCTGTTATAACCACACACTCGAGACTGACCAAGACCACATTACGCAGTTGATCATGCGGTCCAAGAATCCGCACGAAGTCGCCCTTATTTTTCGGGAATTGGCGCCCAAGATCCACCACAAAGCAAAGCCACAAGATCCCAACTTCCTCCGCATCTCTGTCATGTGTTCCAAGGTCGGTCTCACTACCAGATTCGTCCACTTGGTTGGAAATTGGAACTCACACGTGTCGGTTTTCTTTGTTTGTGGGTTTGTTTTTCTTGTAGATCGAAGTGTGGTATGAACAAAATTACCCCTCCTTTGTTGTGCTTGGGCAGAACGGTGCGACGTACAACCCCGAAGACAAGCGGACTGCGGTGATCAAGCTGGAGGAAAAGCGTGCACAGGCAAAGCATCATGATTACCCCAACGACTCCTCATCCGAGTCGTTCCGTTGGGAATTGATGACATTCGTTGGCGGTACCATGATTTACTGTTCATTTATTTCTCCCTCTCCCATCGGTCAAGGTGGTCTATGCAAATATTAGAGTAGAACCTATATCATTTGAGAAGCTGACGAAATACCGTGCGTTCATTTCAGCGCTAGAACTGCCGGAGTACGGAGTACGGTCTGAGGTTGTTGATTTGATGCATGACTACGACGATAGCGTTGCTTGTCATATAAAGATATCCTCCCTATAGACCAGCGTGTGCTCGACGAAAGTGATCTAGTTTTTGATCTGTCGGACCTCCATCGTAATACACTAATCAATGTTCCAGGTCGCGTCATGGAGCAATGAAAATGATTTCTCCTGTCATCATCCATCCGGTTTACACTCAAAACTCACTCCCGCCGCAGGCGCCTCCCTCAGCTGCCAATTTGCCGAGATTGTCTTGTCCACACAGTGCCTCGCCCCCGCCCTCCTCCTGCTACGTAGCACTGCCATACTTATTACACTCGTAAAACGTCAGGAGCTTGTGGCTCGGGTTGCACCGCTTGGCAGGGTCGCTCGCACGGACAACCTGATGTGCGGAGGGCGTCGAGGATTGAAGATACAGAGGGAATAAGTGTCGGGTGGAGGACATGGTAGAGGTGGCAACTGGTGAATGCGGGCATGGGCGCGAATTCGGTGTCGCGAGTGGGCATGCGAGTAAAAGTGGAGGAGCGATTGACGAGCTCGACGATGCTCTTGGTGATGTGATGACGGAGAGCCACGAGGCGTGGATAAGAAAGGATGTGGATCGCGAACGCACTGACTCATTCGAGTGAGCAACAAGACAATAGCAAGGGGAGGAGTATGTGGGACTCTATGAGAAGATCGATTTGTGCAACAGCATCATACTTGATGAGCGCGCCAAGTCAGTATCCGGTATTATTCCCTCTCCTGTTCGGCAGGCCAGTTTGCCACCATGGTAACGGAAGTGCGCGAGTCGAACGCGAGCTCAAAAGCGTTAGTAGTGCTAGCAAAGAGGCTGATCAGCTAAGTGACGAGTGTGGAGATTCAATAGCGCATATAGCGTACTACGCTTGCAATATGCATCTCGAGATGCTACGTCACATATCGCACGCCGCGGCATGAATGAGGAACAGAGGGTATCTTCAATACACTCCCGAATTCGATCGTGTCTTTTCTTGCGCGAAAAGGGAAACAAACGTCGTAGGACTACTCGATCGCTTTGTACAGGTGTTCATGGTCAAAGACGGCAAACTCCGTGTACTGGCTGTCAAACTTGGCGGTCAAACATCACGAAAAGTTCAAAAATATTATATACCCCTTATATGGTATCCCATTTGTATAAATTGTACAATGGATTATAAAGGTATGCACGAAGGACAATTTGTGTCGTGCTAACGGCAATGCGCCAGATGTGTAATTTCTCCAAGCGTGTGCCATCTTTGTCAGCATTCAATGCATCAACCATTGCCTAGCATAATATAATCATATTATAAAGTTGAATCTGATGGGCAAGGTATATATTATATATTCAAGCAGACAATAAAAACCTCCCCGTGATTCTTTATTCCACTTGTCTGAAGTTTGCCATTTGTCCAGTGATGGGTGTGATGAGTCATTTCTGTAGGGATAGTTAGGTAGCACGGGGTATAACATAGACGACAGTGGCTGGCAAATGTCAAATTGGGAGGCATGGTCCAGCATGACAGTAAATTGGCATCTGTCTATCAGTGATCATAGTTAGTCTATAATCTCACAATGTCCCTGACTACCAGTTGATGTCTGCTATGTGCTCATTGTATGGAAGAGTAAATTGTGTGATGGTAAGGGATATATTTCTTGACGACACTCAAGCACCTTCAACAAGTATAATGCTTTCCCTGCCGACAAATCTCAGAGTCAGTCACATTGGGTGGAAGAATAGATTCCATGATTGTCAGGGATATATTTCCCAGTGAAACTCAACCATCTTCATTTGCTGGTTGAGTTTGTCTGGAAATAGATCTCAAGGTCAGTCACGTTGCACAGTAGAATAAATCGTATGTTTGTTGGGGATATATTTCTTGACGACGCTCGAGCGCCTTCAACAGCTGCATCGATTTGCCTGCCGACAAACCTCAAAGTCAGTCACATTTGGCAGAAGAATAAATTGTATTAATCATTGGGGATATATTTCCTAGTGAGACTCGAGTGCCTTGGATAGCTGGGTCTGTTTGCCTGATAATAATCTCGAAGCCGGTTACTTGGTCTCACCGTGACTATTGATTCACGTCTATATCATAGATGGCCGTCAAACATATCAATTGCTTCGTAGCTACTCGGTACATAGCCTGCTGTCATGTACATTTTATTACTGTACGTTACTTGACTCATCTGTGCAAAGCCTCTTGAAAGAGGTCTTCACAGAAGTATTTCTGAGTGCTGCCTGGGGAGCATAATTCAAGACAGCCACACGACCAAAAATTGCACTGTTGTGAAAATGAGCTTGGATGTCTTCCACAGGGAGAGCCTCCTACCGATTCCACCACAATAAAAGGTCATCGACGAACACTCTGTCCGCTGAACTCTCTGTCTCTTCAAACCATCTGACTGAAACGACCCTAAGTGTGAGCTTCGGTCAGGTCGCCACTAGACAGCTTTGACTTACCAACTATTAAGCTATGAGAGCTTACTAGGTTTGAGCGGTAGAGCTTGGGGGAAAAGACCAAGAGAACCAGACTGGAGGGCATCCAGCTGGGGCCTTGGGGTTTATATACTATTCTACTGTTTGTACATGTTTGTACATACTATAACCATACATGGTAGTATTACATGATCCTTCCAGAGGCTATGTATGTATTTGAAATGATCAGTCAGCGACTGAGTCATGAGAAGACATGGTGAGTCATGAAACATGTGTTTCGCACTGGTTTGCATAGCCTTGCATAGGAATGCGCAGCATCAAGTGGAAGAGAAGCACATATCCATAGAATGGAAGCGTGCACAGCCGAGATAAGGGGTATAAGGTGGGCACGTGTTTGCCATGAGGCATAGATAAGCACAGCCTTTGGGTAATGGTTTACCCGGTGGTGTTAGAGCGGCATGAAGTGGTGCATGGGGCCTAGCCATTAAGGCTGTGGCATGGGAACAGGGACTTAGTATCTTTTTCGTGTTGTGATGAGATAGGGGTGAAAATGGGATCGTAACACGAACTCCTTGTGGATTTCATTTGCCTGGCATGACCCCCCTTCTTTTCCGTAGATTCGACCTCCTCTGATGAAGTCCACCGCTTCTTGTGCGGCTCTGATTGCTTGGACTATAGGGATATAGTCATTTAGTTTGGCCTTCCTTTGGCCGGTTTTGAAGATTTGTTCTATGATAGAACACTTTATGCTTGCTTCCAGGATCTGTATTGCCTGGGAGTCTTTGATGTTTGCTTGGTAATAAATAGCTTCCCATTTGATTAGGAAGTCGTCGATGCGTTGGTCACCCTGTTTCAGGCCTTGGAGTTTGGATCTCGCCCAATCCTGTTGATTGGTGTACCTGAATAGTGCTTCTACATCTATTACCATTTGAGCCCACGTATAGGATTTTCCGCAGCTCATGCGGACTTGAGCGAAGGGTCCAGCCTTCGGTCCTTTCATACGAGATAGCACTGCCACTACTGCCTGGTAGGAGTGTGGTGGTACTATGGATTCATTGACTTCTAGCCAAGTCCTAATTTTAGCCCACCATTCTTCAAACTTGGTGGAGGTTCCATTGTACTCTCCGGGGTCTGCACATACTTCAATCCTTCTACTAACCCCGGATCGTGTGGGCTTCCTATCTTCTGGGTCTTCAAAAGATAGATCCGATACTTTTACTTGTAGGGTATCTATTTCTAGCCTTAGCTGGTCGATAACTTTCGCCGCTGATTCAGCTACTCGGTCTGTTCCATTGAGTGCGGAAAAGATGGAAGAGAATTCTGCATATAGGGTTCTTCTTGATTCAGCGGTGTTAAGATCTACACTGGTATCTTCCAGGATCTTCTTGACTGAATCGGACATGTTTAGATGGCGTTGATTTCTTCTTCCGTAAGTGGGGGTAAATCGGCGTTATTACTCAAGACTTCATAGATGTCTCGGATCTTTTCTTGGATTTCTTCCTCTGACTCTCCTTGCTGACGTAAGACCCAGATGGTGTGGTTTCTGACGAAATCGTCTAGTTTCTGTTGACATGAGAAGGGGTGATACTCGTTATGGGATGCTGGACCTTCGAAGTGTGGTTGTTGTACAGGGTCTCAGTCATTCCAATCCTGGGTTCCTTGGTCAACAACTTCTGTGACCGTGGGGAATGCT
>JBBPRP010000268.1:0-18357 GCA_038093135.1 Leccinum longicurvipes
CACTGGCATGTCCTACTTCTCCGAGTCTTGACATTACCCTATCACTTGGCGCTGAGCTGCGGCCCGGGTGAGTAGGCGTATCATGCACCATTAACGCGTCATTCAGGTACCGGCAGAGTGGATGCTCTCTCCGAGAGCCCTGTGCCCACCTCGCATTAATCATATGACAAGTCATGGTATTGTAAATTTGTAATCTCCGCCCTTCAATGACGATGACAACAACGCAGCGGGGCCAGCCGCGCGCGTAAGCTCATTTTCATGGGAGTACTTCGATGCACCGGGAGCTTCATAGGGAGATTAGAAGTAGGGGTCATGCAGTATTGCGGAGGGGTTCGTGGGGACTGACCAATGATTTTTGATTTCGCACTCGAAACTAGGCAGCAATGAGTCGAATGCCTGAGATTGGCGAACACGATGTTGATCGTTACCGACTACTCGTCGTGATGGTGCTCGTAGCTCAGCTTAGAGAAGGGCAGGACTATAAGACGAAGGGGTCGGGCTACTTGCGCGTAGACTACTAGTATACCTAGATGGCATTTTGATCTTTCCCGACTTTCTTATTAAATCTCTTACTTGGCAATGATTTCATTAGCAGATGCAATAGTTCCTACTAAGAGGTTTACAATGCATCAGAATACAGGTTAGTGCCAGTGGTATTGTAAGTTAACGAATCGCTCGCATAAATTATACTTATTAGAAGTGGCGTGAATGTTATGGCGCCCGGCACCTATAAGCCAGGAGATGATAGTTCGAGCTTGGAACACGGGGCTGTGTTACTAGACTACAAGCGAGTACGGGAAAAGAATCACGGTCGTTGAATGTGGTCTACCGTTTCTTCATTCTTCTTCAGGAACGACTGATATCCCACATTCGCATTTACTCTGAAACAAAGGTAAGCGAGCGTTCGGGTCACCCAGAACAATGGGCGCACCAGTGCTGAAATATCACGTAGTAGATTGTCGAAACTTGTAACGGGATAAAGATTGTCGATCGAGAGCTTAAACTTGATACACAGTCAGCGGGAGTCGAGTATGTTTTTGAAGATAATCATACATTGGGATTGCTATTGTATATCTCCTTGATTGAAGTGATGCACGCCGTGATCACTTCGATATCTTCACCTTGCAGGAAGAATGGTGCAACGGGATTTCTCTTCGTAATATCCCTGACCAAGTTTTGGAGACCGATGAGGTTGCTAAAGCCATTGTAATTATATTAGCATTAGCGTCGTGACAGTCATTTCAGCTGACGCACTGTTGAAAAGAACCCAGTGATTTTTTCATGTCTTTGGACAACTTAGATTGCGCTGCATATTGTACTATCCCTTGAAGCAACCATCCAGAACTCTCCAGCACATGACCGATTGCATGGTGCGTGCCGCCCCCGCCCATCCTCTGCAAGTCGTTCAGAATGGCGCCAAGCGTCGAAAATGGGTCACTGACCTCAATGTGCTGAGCAATGTGTAAGACGGTTTTGATCGATTTGGGGAGCACGGTGTCAGATATAAGGTCTGCAATCGGAATGACCCGCCTCAGCCCAGAAACCATCGTCTGGAGTATATTTCGGCGACCATTAGGATAGCAGCCCGAAGAGGTACTCCAATCCAGAGATGGATGACCAGAATCAGAAGAGAGAATACTCGCGGTATCTGTCGAGTCCGACGTTGCAGATAGAGAGCTTGCGGATGAAGTTGACCTATGAGTGGAGGTCCTGCGAAGGGGACGGAATGGACGACCATTGAAGGTTTTCCTTGGACTAGTTGCTTGACGAGCCCCGACGACCAACTTTACCCAGACCTTCTTAAAATCTGCTACAAGGGATTGGAGCAATGTATTCGCCGCCGTGGTTTTTTGAAATGGCAAATGGCGATCGACCATTTCCTCCTGAATTTTCAGTGGCGCGAGCGTGGGGCGGGGTGATTTCAAGTCTAAGCGATTGATGATCTCGCAAGCTGACTCCAAGGTTCCGTGAAAACGACAGGTGCGCGAACCGAGGGATATCATATCCTTCCAGAAGTCGGATGTCAGTTCTTTTTCCCTCCCAACACCAGTCGGTTCGTCAACCTCGTCCCACATGGTAGTGACGAGGACAACATTCTTCATGCTGTTGGCGCCACACAAGTCCTGGAATACGGCTAAATTTCTCCTGGGCGTTCCTGCCATTCTGACGTCCGTAATACGGTGAAGATAAAGAAGAGCAGAGAGCTTGATCTTGTTCTCGTAGCTGGGAGTGTGGAATCAGATCAAATCTCGCTCGCAACTCTGATGCGCTCACGTTTTCTTCATCCAGTCGGCTATAATTCTTAGAATTTGGGTGTCAGAAAGGTATGTATCATCGAACCCAGGGGTATCGACCAAGACAATATCCCGACGGCCATCAGGATGTCGGCACCGAACAGGCTGTACTTTCTGTGTCTTGGACCTCAAGCTGTTGCTTGTCTCGACTTCCGTCCTTCCTGTCACTGTGTTCACGAACTATAAATTTATCAGTCTCATTGAAACGTAGGGTACCTTTTAGAATGACTCACTGAACTCTTGCCCACTCCCGTGGGTCCCATGACACTGACGGAACGGATTGTAAGTAAATAGGGTGCAAATTTGGAAACACGTACGCGATTACAATGTCATTCTGGTTGATGGAACTAGCGTGATGGCCGTTTGTCGACGGAGAGGAGCGGCGGTTCCGGCCAAAAACCATGTTCTGGTTTCTAGTTTGAAGGAGCGATACGGGAAAGGGGATAGATATTTAGTGGCAACGTCTGCGGGTCAAACTGAACTAAAACAGCACCAAAGTAATAGTTTGTCGGGCGACTACCCCTTCAGCGCTAAGATTCGATCTGAGAACAAGGTTACGTTCGAGCGCTTTGCGCTTAGCCATTCATGAAAAACGTACGCCCACCGGAGTCGGTCGAGTTAATAGGCGGATTAATACTCCTCAACCGGGAACCGAAAGTTCACTGCCTCAGGCAAGAACTTGAATAACACCTTATCTGTTAAGCGGTTGGTTAAATTCGAAAACGAAGCATGTGAATGATGTCGAGCATGAACCGTGTTCTCAAGAGATCCAGCGAGTGCATACCAGCGCATCAACACAGCCAGGCTAAAGATATTCGAGCAGGCCAGTTTGAGCGCAAAAATCCGACGTCCGAATTCAAGTACTTCAGCAAGTCAAATTACGACCAATGATGCGTGCGACGTAAGGTTATACTGTCACTGGGGACAAACTCTTCTCGGATTATGAGCCTGTCATCACGAATATGTATCCTTGGTCATCTTTTTAGTGCACTGCAGCCACCGCGCACCCTAAGGCCAGGCTCAGGTCCTCCTATCCCCACCCTGTGACGTAGATGGCATGATGCCTTTGCTTCCATTGCAGACGTTTCATTCTCAAATACACGCGAAGACAGCATGTGCCACTAGCCTGATGGGCGCCCAAGCCGCGTTTGATCCAAGGGGCTTCCGTTGACAAAGGAAAGACGACATCGGAACTGATTTGATTTCCAGAGAGCTTCGTAGCGATTCTTCTGCATGACGCCCGCCAGTGTTCACTACGCGAACCCCTGTGAACCGATTCTAACAGTTCATAATGTTGAATCACGACTCGGACTACCCACTTTCACCACAGAGTGTGTGTAATCATTTGGCTAGGCTAGCTCTTTGCAATTAGGCAAACTGGAAGTGATGAAGTGAGCATCACACTATGTTCACATCTCAGTTCCCGATCCCACACCGGACTTACTGAGCAATGCAGGCCAAAAACAGAAGTTATCACAAACGAGGCAGAAGGCACCTCCGTGTCAGGCTCAGCCTCGTCTTCGAGTCGTGGCTACCTGGCTCCACCTCAGCGCTCTAGAAAGAGAAGGTGTGGCGCCGACATACCGTACTTTCCCACGCTAGCTACTCTTTTCAGCTCAACAGTATCGTTTTGTCGTTGATCTGATACTCCGTTCAGTGGCATGAATACTATTCAGTTGCCGTAGGCCCATCTACTGTGTGTATCTTATCAGCCGAGATTGATGAAGGCTGACTCGAATGAACCAATTTCATTCAACCCCGTGCCCAGCAGCTCCAGGCGTGTTCGGGGTACCACAACGCTGAAGAATGATATCTATCTCGCAAGCTGTACAGACACGCGTTTCGTACGATCGGCACACCAAGTCTCACGTTTTAGGGAATACAACCTAGAATCATGAATCCGCATGTCGTGATGGATGCTAGGGGGCCGAACAAACGTGCGAAGACACCTAAATTGTGTCGCTCTAGGGAGCCCGAAGACACCATTCCACCCTGTCTAACCAGCAACGCAAACTATCAACAATTCTTCCAAAGTTCAAGATGGCCAAGAGTGGCTTCCAGCCGAATCCGAACGACTTCGTCATTGTGTGAGTAGCTGTAGTTCTGGTGATAATCACGCAACTGAAGTATCTTCACGATAGTGTTATGGGCCCAACGGGTGCTGGGAAGAGTAATGTGGGTCGTCCATGGTTTTTTGGGCATCAAATCTTAATGTCAGAGATGGCCAGTTCATCAACCACCTCACCGGCCAGGGAGAGACGCGCAACGCACGTAACTTAAAGTCCGACACCAAGGACGTGACCCCATACATTATCCCTCGCGATGGCCGCCGTATTGTATTGGTGGACACACCTGGATTCGACGATACCTATCGGTCAGATTCCGACATTTTGAGGGTAATCGCCAGCTGGCTCACGCAGAGGTAGGTCACGGTCTACATCTTTCGAGCTCCCCTACCTAACATATACGAAGGTATCCGGATGGAACGACCCTCAGAGCCGCTGGTATAGTCTATCTCCACCGTATTACCGACAAACGCATGTCTGGTTCTGTTTACAAGAACCTTCAGATGTTTGGTCGCCTCTGTGGCGACGTACCTTTACACAGAGCTCGTCTAATCACCACTATGTGGGATGCGACCAGGGACCAGGCGGCCGCCCAACAAAGGGAGAAAGAGCTCAAAGATGACTTCTGGAAGCAACTCATAAGTGAAGGCGCGGTAGTCAAACGGTTCGATAATACACCTGCTTCTGCACAGATCATCTTGGAAGATCTACTAGCTCTCGGGAAAGACGGCGACGAGTTACTTCTCCAGGAAGAAATCGTGGAACAAGGCAAACGTCTTAACGAGACCGAAGCAGCCAAGGTTCTATACTCCCGCTTCCAGCAACTCCTGGTAGACCAGAGAAGGACCCTCAAGGAGCTCGCGGACGAAGCAAGGAATCAAAATGACCCAGCACTGGCCAGGAGCCTGCAGGAAGAATACGAAAAAATTAACGGGCAGTTACAGAGGACATTCGAGGAGATGAAGGAGATGAAGATTCCCATCACTAGGCGGATTGCCCTCTGGTTTAAAGGAAAGTCTCGCGGGGTATGTTTGCTCTTCCGCCTTACTTCCACAGATTTTTTAACGAATGCCTCGCTCGTTTTCATAGCACGCCGTCAAGTACGATTAACGATGAGGGGCTCGGTGGCTCATGTCCTGCGTACTTACTATTGGACATCACCCCATGCACATCTTGCTTATATATCGCTGACCACCACTGCTGTAGTACTGGTTGGGGTGTCGATCTTATGTTGTCTCAGATAGGGCGCGATTTTCGAGAGTGTTATGTAGATTTCTTTCTCGGTTCAGAGACATGAAAGATATGTCTCGAGATGAACACATCGATGCATTGGTTCGATGGTTTTCGACACGAGTCTGTGATCAAAATACTCTTATTTGAGGTGGTAGTCGGACTAAAGAAGGCATTTGCCTTCAACTTCTCACCACGCTCATACTTGTGGTGATAATTTGCCCTTGACCGACACGGTTTCCAAGTCAAACACTTCGACCCGTAGACACCATAGTGACATATGATATTCATGTGTGCACCGACATTCTACCTGGCTGTCCAACGTACTGACCAATATATCTTTCGAAAGCGTTATAGGACCTACGGGATCAGGGAAGACAAGCGTAAGCTGAAGATTGGCCGACTCGTTCCTGTTTCCATAAGCTAACCCGAGCGATTAGTTTATAGATGCACTGACTCGAAATTGTGGAGATAGCAGTGGTTCGGCCTCCTTGAAGGCTGATACGCATACCATCATTCCTCACGAAGTAGAGTGCGATGGTCGACGTCTGGTCTTTGTCGACACACCGGGACTCGATAACATCGATCTTTCCGATGACGAGATATTTTCGCTGATAGCGAAATGGATAGAAAACAGGTACGCTGTTGCTCTTTATTTGAAAACACACTCATTAGGAATTTCGTAACCCGTGCTAAGATATGGGCCCACTGGCAAGGTCAACTTAGGGATCTTATATCTTCAACCCATCACCGACAATCGCGTGAAAGGGTCCCCGCGTGCTCATATCGAAGCGCTCCGTAAGCAATGCAACGGCGTGGTTGTGCGCCAAACATGTCTCGTGACTACGATGTGGGATGATGTGCACGATGAAACGATAGTGCTGGCTCGAGAAGGCTTTCTCAAGGACGAATTTCAGAAGAAGAATAGTCGTGCGCTCGTTAAACGGTTGTACAACCAACAGGATTCTGCATTGAATATAGCGCGAGAACTGGTCCGAGGTGAGTGTCGTCAATCTCTCTTATTTACTTTCCCGTCCCTTGATGTCGCCGTATCAAACCATCCTAACGATACAACAGCTTCCAACACCGGTGGCGGTAAGCCGAACGAAATGATATTCGTGCATGTATCACTTCTTTAACATAATAGCCCGACATGACGATGCTGACTAGAACCCAACAACAGGCTCATGGGACCCACAGGGTCGGGAAAGACCAAGGTGAATCAGGAGGCTGTCCACATACAATGCTCTCTGAAAACATTCAGTTCATCAATTCGCTTGGAGTGTCGCCAGATGGTGGTTCCGACTCAGCCTCCCTGCGAGGTGGCACCCGCAACATAACTTCTCATTCAGTAGAACGTGATGGTCGACATCTAGTTTTTGTCGATACTCCTGGTCTCAATAACCTGAATTATCCCGACAAGGAAATATTCGAGCTCGTAGCC
Source organism: Leccinum longicurvipes (assembly GCA_038093135.1). Lineage (NCBI taxonomy): Eukaryota > Fungi > Basidiomycota > Agaricomycetes > Boletales > Boletaceae > Leccinum > Leccinum longicurvipes. The sequence continues at coordinate 7,035 of JBBPRP010000268.1, forward strand.
AAATGGATAGAAACAAGGTATGTTATTGTTCGCGTCGTAAGAACCGCTCGTCATAATTTCACATATGCAAAGATATGGGCCTAAAGCCCAAGTAGGAATAGTATACCTTCGGTCAATCACGGACAATCGCATGCGAGTCTCTCCGCATTTACATATTGAAATGCTCCGCAAGCAATGCAAGAGCATGGTTATACTTCCAGCAGGTCTTGTGACAACCATGTGGGATGAGGTCTACGATGCAGCAAAGGCAGAAGCAGAGGCCCGAGAGGGTTTTTTGAAAGATGAATTCCTGAAGAAAAACCGTCACGCACTCGTTAGGCGGTTTCAGAATGAGTGCCATTCTACCTGGGAAACAATAGATGAACTTGTCCGAGGTGAGTCAATTTGACCACATAGTTTTCCGACTCTGGACAATATGACATGATGAGATAGATCGACCCGATGCTACCATGGCTTCGAAAATCAGTGACGATAAGCTGGGCGGTATGATCTTTGTGCATGTATCATTCATCCGACATTATAGTCCAACAAACTAATCAAACGACAACAGGGTCATGGGACCTACGGGATCAGGAAAAACGAACGTAAGTTCTCAGCTCGTTGACATTCATTTCTTATTTCGAGGAACGTCAGTTCATCCACTCCCTTGGGACATCTGGAGATGGTGGTTCTGCGATCTTGAAAGCGGGCACGCAAGGAGTTGTGCCTTACATGGTGGAATATGATGGTCAAAATGTAGTCTTTGTTGACACCCCAGGTCTCGATAATATCAACATGCCTGATGAGACAATATTCTCGCTTGTAACGAAATGGTTCGAAGTCAAGTATGTGATCACTCATCATCCCAGGAATCATGGACACTGATATTCTGATGGTTGACCATCACAAAGCTGTCAGTATAATATCGGATTGGGGGTAATCTTCCTCCATCGCATTACCGATAATCGCATCCAAGGTTCTCCGCAGAGGCATATTGAAAGATTTCGGAGGCAATGTAGTGGTGCGATTGTTCATCAAATATGCGTGGTGACAACCATGTGGGACGAGGTAGACGACATAGCAGAGGCAGAGATGCGAGAGGAACATCTCAAGGATGAATTCCGAAAGACAGATGTTCGCATGCTCTTTAAACGGTTTGACAACCAACGCTCCTCTGCCCAGACCATCGCAGGCGAGCTCATGGGAGGTGATGCGCGTCGACTCCTAGAAGAGCTCCGAGAGCGAGACAGACGTCCAATCGAACCAGGTGCTAGAAGTGCATCGTATATGCAACTTCAGCAGCTCCTTTCAAGGCGAAGAGAAGTACTGCAGCAGCTTTTGGGCGAAGCAACCGTGGAGGGAAACCAGGCGCGTATGCAGGAGTTGCATGCAGAGCTTGACACATTGAACACCGGAATAGGATTGACATTTGAGCAGATGCGAGAGAGGGACATTTCACTAATCTCGCGTGTCCTTCAGTGGTTAACTCGCACAGTCGGCATAACGGCAAGTGTTCCTTTATATTGTCCGATCACTGGTTTTCCTGAAACGCGACTGTGTTATTTCAGCATAACACTTAGTCGGATTGCATAAAAATGACTTGTTTGCACCATAGCAGAAAATGTTAATATACACATGTTGAAAATAGTTGGGGACAGCATGACCCAGGGATAGTACACGAGGCGATCGGGACAATCAAGCTTTCCGTCCGCTTGCATGAATCGTCAGTTGTCCATCTGCGTTAGATATATGTAAGGAATGGCCGGGTATGTAAGGTTTCGACAGGGTGGAGGATCTCGTTAGTGTGCTTAGTGCCGCTACCTTGATCCTCACCCTCGCGAGTTAGAATATATCCGCACTGCACCTGTATATTCAAGAGTTGTCCAGACAAGGATGGGAAAGAGGGGTGACACCTTCTAGTGCTCGATGGGAAGTGATACCCCTGGCGGCGAGGGGCCTGTCTCCCCCCTCCTATCAGCTCACATGTCTCGCGTGGAATCAGCACCTTCCTTAAGCCCAAGGGTTCCACAGATTAGATCCGATGTTATATATGTATCACCCTTTTGGCGCATATACTCGGATCAGGGGATATCGGGGAACATTGGAAGATGATCAGATGCTTTCCAGAGTCAGGAACTCGGCTTGACTAAACAGAGGTGGGAAGAAAGAAGCGGTTCAGAAGGCAGAGTTGGGAGAATACGGAGGATTGGAACCACGTTTGGAGTGAGGACGGAGGAGGCAATGTGATAGACCGCCGAACAGACGAGGCTCAAGCAGACGGCAATTGAAGTCGCGCATAAACTGGTAGGTATCGAAGAGAACGGGATAGAGGGGTCGAATTGACCTGCGGCAGGGAAGATTGCGCGGTCGCGATTTGGGAAAAGGTCACCGGCAAAAACGTGTTGGACGCGCTGCCTACGTCACCCCAAGGGGGGTGATCTAAGAACGGTAGCGAGGACAGTGAAATGATAGAGTCTGAATTACCCTGTGCGCAGTGCGTCGATGCATCGCATACGGTAAAAGCTTTTGAACTTACTAGTCCGGAAGCTCGGAGCACTGGAGCAGGCCAGCAAGTCGATCGGACCGCCGATGTGACGGACGGACGTAGTACAAGGTCAGAACATTTTGCACTTCTCCTTTTCCTCTGGTCCAAGTAGGCACCACGGAGGAGTCGCCACAGTCCGTGTGGAACCTCCTGAGCTTGGGATCAGCTGCCACTGAGTCTGGCAGTGCCTAGTTTCGGGTTAAGCGCTGGGACTCGAATTTTTTTGGTTATACTACGAGGTAGCCAACGGGCCAAATAAAGCAACGGTTGTATTTTGTAATTGTTAGTGCTACTAGGACGTTGCTCCTGCCCTCCCAACTCAGATCTTACTTCCCACACAACAAAAATCGCAGCATATATGCAGGCTGAGTAAATGCATCAACAGGAGGCCAGCTCGTGTTCAGTCCTTAGTACCTAGTGCTCTTTGATAATCGACAGTCATCATGCATCATGCTGCATTGCTGACACAGTGGCAGTGTGCTGTTCATGCTGTGGCACTCGGTCTTATTATTCGCTCTAGCTGGTAACGTTTTTGCCTCGCTACTTGCACGACCAAGTTGTCTCCGAGTCGCGTAGCTGCAGAGCGCCGCAAACTGCGATTGAACTTCCCTTCACCCTTCGACCCTGTCAGCAGTCCCTCAGCCAACGACCATTACTCTCGTCCACTCTTGTACAATATCTATGGGGAAGAACTGTTTCAAAGGAAGACAAGATGACATTGTCATCCCGTGGGTATAGTTTGATACCATTCAAGTTATCGCACTGGAGCATATTTGTCAAATAGCATTATAGGACGACCAGGCAGTGGAAAAACTACTGTGAGTGAACTTGAATTATTTGTCTAGTTTTGTGCTGATGATGGTTAGTTCATTCACCAAATCACTGGATTCTGCGATCAAGAAAAGCGGAATAGTAGGGCTAGCAGCATGGAAGTCGACACCGAGTGCATCATCCCACACATTATCATGCTCAAAAACCATCGCCTAGTCTTGGTCGACACGCCTCCTTCCGAATTTGCATCTATACAGGAACGAGCATTGAGAGATTTATCTAATTGGGTGACAGAATGGTATGTGTTACTCTAGTCGTTTCCCATCCCTATTTGACACGTATAAAGTTATCCATCTAATTTTAGTCTTGCTGGAGTAGTCTACCTTCACCAGATCATGGACATGAATCCATCAAGTCTTCCCTCCCCGGAAACTAGTATCAATTGGTTCTGTTCCCGCATTCATACAACTCTGGGTAAAACATTGCTGGTCACGAGCATGTGGAACTTGGTCCCTGACGGGAAGAAACCATCGGCGGAGGCAAGGGAAAGAATCCTCAAAGATGTTTGGAAGGAACTGATCGCTGAAGGCGCGATTACCGCGCAGTTCTTGAACACAGAAGACTCAGCGCTGAATATCGTCCAGAGACTGTGTCCTGAGCGGATTGAAAAGCAACACCAGCGACACAATCCGAGCGAGATGGATAGGCCGGACAAGCTTACGGACACCGAAGTCTCGGCAGGGTGTTTAAGTCGCGTTTGCCCCTTCCTCTGACTGGTGTGATTCTAGCTAGGTGGCGACCTGGCATCGCACCCAGTCCTGGAGGACAGCCTTGGGTAGAATACCGGTTTTAGGTGCTGCTAGGTGTCTTTTTCGTTATTCAAGCTGGCTTGTTATGGATCAATGTTACTGTAATATGTACCTAGTAGTCACCTACCCTTATGGAACATGAACTAGTTTTACTCCCTTTTCACTTGTTCCTTTGTCCGCAGGAGGATGCACCGCCCGGCATAGGATTGCACACGTGCACAACGCGCCGAGAAGCAACTCGATATTGTTTATCCCAAGAGGTGTATGTCATGATGCTGAGCAATAGTATGCTCGCCGGACGATAAGGGCTCACGGGCCACTGTTCATCATCGGGCTGTTGACGAGGAGTCGGTACTTATCAGGGGGACCTCAGTATCAGTACGTGCCAACTTCCAAATTACGGCCCAGATTCATATACGAATACGAACAGCGTGTGTCACTGAGGTTAAGTTCATAGCACCGTGAACGGTCAAATCCCCGGCCGCGCGTAGTTCATCCCGTCATTCATGATAGCCTTGACCGGTGACCACAGAGACATTGTCATGTATAGACATACCAGGCAACCCGCCTTTTTATTGTACAGGATAATTTAGTTACTCAAATACTTATTTCAGCCTGAAGAGTTCGAAGTTGAGTGAGGATTCAATCAAAATCGCCAGTGCTCCCATAGTTGAACATGTGGGTAACAACTAGATATTTACATTTACAGGACTACCGGTTCATAGAAGCGTACAGTAGTCAAGAGGTGACTACTTTACATCGGAAACGTCATTTTTTGTGAGAAAAACCGTGAACTTGCCGTCTAGATGTTTTCAGGCGTCAGGGTACCTCAACCTTCCACCACTCTCTAGAGCAGCGCGAGCTTCGATCACACGCATATCAGTAGAGTATGTGACCAACGCACCCGCAGTCCTGCATCCCTCGAAGGCCGACTTCACAGCACGCCGCCCATAAGCGTCATTTCGAGCTCTCTCTGTCCCGCAGGCCCGGCACTCCCACACCTCCCCGAGATGAATGCTAAGGACATGCCTCGCGATCGACTCTTTCAGCATAACCTTGCCGCAGCGAAGCCAACGGCAATTCACTTCGAGCTTGTTTCCTCCCGGCTTGCATCCGTGCTATTTTTGGATATGCGTGTGGATACAGGACTTGTCGCCTGTGATCCAGAGGTTGCATGGGAAAGGCAAAGAACATGATAAGCTTAGCCAGAATTATCGATTCGGAGTGTCTTACTACAGTTGGTTTGCGTTCCAGACACGGGAGGACCATGGGAAACCCTCTGGAATTAAATAGTCTCTGGGGGTAACTGGTGGAAGCTGTCGTGCAGACGGACGCATAAGCACACGAATGCTTCATCATTGAAAAGATGAAGGACCTACGTTGTGGATAGCATCGGAGAGGTCGAACTATGAAAATCATTCGCTGCTTCCACGAAGGTCATCATATGATCATACGTAATATTGTGGAACAGAGTACCCATGTCGAAAGTCCGGCACCTCCCCCTCAAAGGCCACGTCTTGGAGGGGAGACGATACAGTTATGGAAAATGAGAACGGGACACGAGAAGACATTGAGTGAGGGGTCGTTATGCGACCTTTTTGCCTTGCAACGGCGAGCTTGAAGGGAATGCATGCTTTTATATTTTTTTCCTCCGGCCTGGCGGAGGCCTCGTAGGAATCGGTAGGATTGGCACAAACAAGTAACGGTTTATGGCAAAAGCAATGATACAATCAAAGATCCAGATTGAAGTGGTATGACTGCTGAAACAAGTATGTAATTTATGATCTTCCGAATCGAGCAGTTACAAACTGTCGGCACCGGAACGGCGATTATAACATTGTTAGCCCCTGGTACCGATTTCGATCTTCCGTCAATTATAATGTGACTGTAGACCATAACCTTGGATATTAAATCGCTCCATTGTAATTAAGAGTATCGATAGTGACGACCGCCTGTTTAGGATAATGCATACAGAATGCAACAGACTATTTCCATTCCATCTAATCTGATGGCACTGCCGTTGAATATACTTCCAAATTACGAACTTACGACTTCAGTGCCAAACAAACTTTGAAGGTTACACTCGTGAACGCTGGGTCTACAAGAGTGGTCCCAGGCCACTGTAAACGGCTAACAATGTTCATTCCTCGTATGTTTACTCTTTTCGTGCGAGAAATGTGACAGACAACGATTCGATGTACAAACACAATCACCCTTCATCACATATTGTCCCTGGATATCACCGAATCGAGTATCTGATTAAGGAAGATTCAATAGCCAGCGCACTCGAATCTCTGACACCTTCCTGGCAACGACTGCATGTTTCTCCACATGCTCAGGATTTATTCGTATCAAATATCCCAATCGCATTGAGGCGGTATCTGGAGCTGCGAGGAGGAACAGTTCAAACAGTGACGTCATATTCTGTCAGTTTACCCGCAGTACGCTGCCAACCGACGCGCCTTGGTCGCGAAGTCTACAATGCATCGGTTGGGTCTAGCTCGAGAGCATGATGAATCGAATAAAATGGCTGATCGTTCTTCGGCAATCTGTCATCGTTGCGGGAAAAGACGAACTCTGTGAAGTTCTACTGGTTCTTTCAGTTTGTCATTAACGTGAGGCATGATGCATAGTGGACCGACCAGGATGAAACCCGACAGAGAGGGTCATCTTGCTCTGTACAGACGTGGAAGGAGTCCGAAGGACAATGAGCAGCAATGAGCTCGTCTATGCACTACCCCTCGGGAACTCCATGGAGGACCGGCTGAACCTCAGGGAACCCGCGCTGGTGGGGTACGGCCGTGTTAGGCCGCTCCGCTCCAACGGTCAGCGTAGGATCCAGTGACCGCGGACCCTGGCAATTAAACCAGTGGTACAGTAATTGAGGCCTCCAACACTTGCTGTGAGCTGCGGTCTTAACACTTTCGCCTTCAATGTATCACAGTATTTTGCAGTACTAGTGGCATTCCTGGCTTCCTGTTGTAGTAGTACAGGTCGAAGGATTGGATCGACTATTTGCGAAATTCGTTGAGGTTGGCAACAGGGTTTCGGACGTTCCCGTAGCTTGGTCAGCAGGAAGTTGCCAGTTTCGGTTTGTTCTCGCTCTTGTTGCGTGACCTGCGTCATCTCAGCCGGTGTTTGCCATCGTTAGCAGCGTCGTCCTCAGGTCTCTCCACTGTTGTCCCATTTAGCAGCTTCAATACTGATATAAATTTTGCTCCATTGACATGGAGCATTCTGCGATAAGATTTGTCCTTTAATTTTTCGCTACCTTGCACTCAGTCTATTTGTGCTAGGTATCCCATCCTTCGCTACCCTCTCTAGATCTACTTGCGAGTCCAAGCGGATCTACTGCCACAAGACTCGATCATGATCGAGAGTTGATCGATCGATCGATCGATCGGCTCGGATCCGTTCAGGTCTGCGACACTCCAAGTCCCGCTCTGCAAATGACCAATATGTTTTTCTACCACAACCCAAATGAAACCTCTCCGCACTGTCACGGTTCCGAGTATTTCTGTAGGAAACCCTCCGAATGTTCATGCCCTAGACGAAGGTGGGCCGTCAAACAAAATTACCACCCTTATCATATATCCATTGTTTATTGTGCTCACCTCATAACGACGTGCTCGATATTCCCTCAAGTGGTTTCCTGACTCTGAGTGGTCGATCTCGCTCCAGTGAACAGATATGCATACTTGATTAGAAGGCCTTAATCAAAGTTATACGATGATTTCACTTGTGATATCGTGTACGTAGTTGAAATGACTGGTCACAGTGTCATTAGCATTTTGGTTGTCGGCAGTAAGGAACATATTTCAACGGGAACTACAATTCGAACGCTCAGGGTGCCTGGATAGATGGCTCGGAGTAACTCAATGTAACTTGTTGAGAGGCAGTTACGTTGCCTTCAACGAGCACCCAGGCTTTAACTTCTGCCAATGATTTAGTGCGCGACCCTTCTGGCACCAACCTAACAAATAAGGGAGACAACTGACAGCATTGCAAGCCACGTACTCCGACTGGCAGGAATTTATCGTCTACTAAAGCCAAATGTGGGGTGCTGTATGGGAATACACACAGTTTCCGTCCTAGTTGAAGCCTCATTTGTGATTCTGTAGTGGGAGAATGCCAGCCACAGGTTCATGTGGCTCAGGGTCACTGGTACTTCTGAGCACGCCATCGCCAAGGCCCATCCTGTTATCCAGATACAGCCACTACACACCCGAATTTAAGCCAATCGCTCGCATTTTCCAACTCTGAAGAATATTGACCTCTTACTGGCTATGCATCGGTTCGGATGAAACTTGTTTGCTCACATGCTGTATGATCATTGCTGACGTGCATCAATAGTAGATTGCGCTCCTTGCAGTAGCCCAGTTTTCGGGTGCTTGTAACATATGTCGAGTCAGTTGGTCCCAAGTTCCGAACCCTTTAAATCACTCAATGTGGATACTACTATTTCGTGTTAAGCTGTCTCTAGCTGAACACAACTTGAGGTATGTCCTCATAATTCTTCTTTCGGCATAAACTGAGGAACATACATTTGGGCCATAGTCTACTTTACCTGGGAACGGTCTTTGGGGGGAAAGAAGAAGAAAAAAGTGAAATGTATAAGCATGAGCAAGAGAAGGCGGTCGACGAAAGGCTCGAAAAATCGTGAGGGAAGTCTGAAATAGTACTCTATGACTCCGGAAGCGCCTGTGTATGCTCAACCGCGATATGTTTATTTAGGCTGTCCTGACGTGAAAAAGACTTGCCAGCAGGACAATACTCGCACTGGTACCGGATGGGGTAGTGGGTATCCACATGTCTAGGCATATTTCCGCGTTTCACTGGCTTGTTGCACACTGAATCTGTCTTTGGATGCAGCAACCGACAAGTGATCTTCTCCCTTGGCCCGCCGGAAACCTGGTGTTTTATACGAAGGTGATCAAGGAGATTTAATCTGGTAGGTGAAGAGTGGTTGCATTGTACATCCGAGCCCTGATGACACCAGGAACACAGATATGACTGGTGGGCCGGGGATGTCATTTGGACAGTCTGGGGAGCAGATTCGACTCCCAATGACTCGGGGAGCTGAGAACTATTGGGAGGCGAAGAGAACCTTGGTGTCAGGCTTGTAGGGCCGTTGTTTGCGCGACTTTCTTCTTCCAACTGATCAACGGATTCCACTAGAAGCTGGATTTCGGTGTTCTGGAATACCAGATGGTCAAAGAGCTAGCTCGATCACCGTGTCAGGAATACAAACCGTATTAAACACGGCGTGCATTATATTGGCCAAGGATTCGTCCATTGTTGATGTCCACCTGAGTATGGTCTTAGCGTTAGCCAACCTGGCCGCCGTGTGCAGGTATGTGAGACAAAACTCACGAATTCATATCGAAGCTCACATGATTAAGTAGTTCGCTATAATGGACTCGTCAGAATTTATTCCGCCGATGAACTGAGGTACTTACAATGTAGGCGGAGCGTTATCATAATCGCCTACTGTACTATGCGCACCTTCCGTGGTTAACTCCGGAGGGAACAGCATATTTGACTCGCTGGGGGACTCAGGGCCCACGGGGAGGTTCAGAGAGGATGTGTCCTCTGTTTGCCTCCGCATTTTTCGCATCTTTCTGTTCCTCGAGGAAACATCATTTATTGCTGGCCAGCTATCCTGCCAACTCGCGTGCCTTGGCAAGACGTTGGCATCTTCCGATGGAAATTCCTCATGAATAAAGCCAATGACACGCGCAGATTCCAGATCTGGAGCACTACAAGCGAACCATGCAGAAGGAGGCTCTGCTCCTCGAACCTCATGACTCAGTTTTCTCAATGGAACGCCTCACAGCATGCTGCTGTTCGACACCTCTGGCCTTCAATTGCCTTGGTAATACAGGAATTTCTGATGAAGCACCAACCAGGACGTGCCTAGCTGTGTAACTCACCGTCGTATTAGGATGAGCCGCGCGGATAATCCTGTACTTTGACTAAACGACGACGTTACATTCTTGTGAACGGCTACTGATATGCGTACGTATGTTGGCAGATTCCCCCATATACCGTACCTCATCTTCTAATTTTGTTTTCTAGAATGGAAGATTCACACTGTACCTTTTCCAGTGGATTCCCGAGCCAGCGCCACCGTATCCCCCGGAAAAATGGAGATCTATTGAGTGCAGGTCGCATCATCGTACAGACGTTTGTCCGTTCCCTGTTATCAGGATTCAGGCTACGCGAAGGGGTCAGGTACATCAAGTGGACAGCCAGGACAGGGTGGCAGATCTACCCCGTGGCCCCCGGTACACGCGTCGCAAATATGACGTTATGATGCACATGATGATCCCGGATGACACGGACTTCGATAGTGCATAAGCATTGCCCTTGAAGGCCCATCCTTTGCAACTGCTTTATCGGGATACTGTGCTTCACCTGCAAGGGTGGCGGTGAGTCAAGGAATTTCTACAATCGTTACGTCGCTGTTGAATTTGAAGTGCAGCGTGAACGACCAGCTTCCGAGAGCCGTCGGTCGCCACAGGACGCCCGGTCATGTGGATCGACATAATAGCGACAGCCTCCCCCGGTTCATTCATCAGGAAAATGTTCTCCCAACCCTTTACTAAGTAATCTGTGGTGAGCTGCGCGGGTTACGATTGTATAGTCGCCAGATCGTTCGTGATCTGCATAGAACAGCTACCGTATTCTATCAGACGGCCAAGTGATGGCAGAAAGTGGCTTCTCCCTCGCCTCTATTTTTCTTAAATCGCACTGCCTCAAGTAGGGTCCTTGCCACGACAGACAATTGAATGGGGAAGAAAGGAGGGGACATTGTTGTGACTCCTGTGTGCCATCCAGAGAGATGTTGGTCAGACGTCCAATCGTCGCCAACGGTGTTATAATGCTCTCCCTTTATTTTTCCTTGTCCACGTTCCAGCAGAATATGAGGTGCTACAGGTTGGCCCATCCGCCTCACCTTACCTCGTCCAATCGCCTACTATCTGACAACCCTATGTCCGAGCTCAGCCCCCGGTTACCAGGGCCGGTGGGGCGGAATGGGAGGGACAAGAGGGGAAGGGTGGGACGCATCATCTGACGCTCTGACCTTCCCTCTAGAGACCCTGACGTGACTGATCGGATCAGGTAGGTGATTGGAGGGCAACCTCAAATCCCAAACAAATCACCACATCCCGAGCGTGGGTCTCGCTGCCTCTCACTGCCACAGTTGGCTGCGGGC
>JBBPRP010000269.1:0-18342 GCA_038093135.1 Leccinum longicurvipes
CCGGCTCAAGATGTCTCGTATGTCAAGGGTACCTGATGGAGACAAGGTGCGGGAGGAACCGTCCAGTAAATGGACGCGTATACAGGGTACCGACTGGCGAGAGAGCATGACAGTTGGTGGGAAAGCTCCAGAACAAAAAGATGAAGTCGGAACAAGGGGAGGCTAACAAGGGCAGATGGAACAATGGTGGCTGACGGAAGAAATGGAGGAGGCTGACCGACTTGCGGACAACTATACCTGCTGACAGGGATCGACGATCCGAGCACTTTTGAATGAAACTGGGCTATGATATAGGTTCGAGTCAAAAATATGGAGACGATCCGGATACATGGGTGACATACAGAAACAATTGTGAGCCGCTCTTAGGGGGATACATTAAACTTTCAGCCATGGCAAACGCATCCTCTTTCCGTGATGCAACGCGTTCTCAACAGGGACATGGCTGGAGGGAATGGATGGACGGGATACAGCGGTAGTATTGCATCTAGAGCGCTGGAACAATGTCCTGAAGGAGGTCTTGCCAAAGGGAGGAGAAAACAGTGGTGAAGTATGCGGGGGAGCAGAACGACGCTCAAGAAAACGCCGATGGTAAGGGGTGTCGGGTGTTGTGTCGGGAGGGTGAGGAGAATAACGGGAAGGGATGCTGGAATAGCCAGAGACTGGATATGCGATGGGAGAGTTGGAACTACCGACGAGGAACTCGGGAGTATCGCACTATACGAGCGGTATGAGAGGCGGTGAATGTGTAAAAGACTAGGCATACATTGGGCGCATATATGAAACCCCCTTGGGGGCAATGGGTGGAATCACTTGACTCCTGGATGATTGAATAAACAAAACAAAAAATGATGAAAGGGAGTGCATACGACAGGAACTGCACACCCGTTATTAGGCGGGGTAGCAGGATTCTTGCCTTTGTGGTGAAGCGCATGCCCGATCGATCGAACATGGGATCCCAGGGAAGCAGCTCTAACCCAGGTAGCCAAGTCGTCCAACTGCTGTACTATGTCCTGGATGTCCTCCGGAAGACCATTTGCGCTGCTATCCATATAGTCGCGATCTTGGTGGTCGACGACGACGTGAGTGAACATGTGCTGTCCGTCCACCTCTGCTGGAACGAGGGCAAAAGTCATTCCAGAGCGTTTAGATCCATATGTTCTAGACGCTGGGGGGCTGATCGGCGGGGTTGGGGAACGACAGGGGGTGCGAAGGACAGCATCTAGCGAGTCGTCGAGAGGCGTTTCCGGGGACCGAGACAGAAGATAGTGAAGTCGGAGATGGCAGTCGGGCTGAACAGAGGTCTGGAGCGACCTGAGAGGTGTGCGGGTGCGATGCTTGTAGTGCATGTCTCGAGAAGAGCGTAGTGATGCATGATGGCGATATACATACAACTTGAAGTCAGCCGCCAAGTTGTTGTCTTATTTGTTGACGTATTCCCGCAGCGACCCGCACCGGGCATGTCCCCCAACCATCCGAGTCAAGGCGCACGCACCACGCTCGCGTCCTCTCCCGCTAACGGGTCACTGCCAAAGTCCCCGGGACTCGTGCCCACCAACAATGTCACCACCAAAGACGGCGTCACAGTCCGTGCTCGCATCGACCCCACCCTCACAGTCGAGGACGTCGTCCGCCAGCTTTGCGTCAATCTCAAGGTCATCGGACCCTCCACTGACTTCGCACTGAGAGACCGCGACACCGAAGAACTCGTGACAAACGACAATCTCAGAAAGAAGATAAAAAACAAGGTCCATCTAAGGTCCCTCTTCCCCCCTCGTTCGTGCTCGTTCCTCTGCTAACTCTCTCCACCCCAGGCTAGTCAGCGCTCCCCATATCGAGGCAGAAGACATGATCCAGAAACTCACTTTTCGAGACGAAAAGACTCTCAAGCTCTCCCTCTTCTCCTTGCAAAAACTTATCAAAGTCTGTCTCTCATTCTCTCTATTCACCAGTCCGACCAACCCGCGTCTAGGAAGGAATGTTTGCTCAAGAGTTTCTCGATCGCGATGGCCTCCAGGCCCTCGTCGACGTCATCTACACCGAACACGGGAACACCCTTGCAGTACGTCTCATCCACTCTTCTCAATCCTCATAATCCTCAGCCGATCTCCAAACAAGTATGCACTTACAGCCGTACAAAACCTCATGGACCTTGATTACGGTTGGTCAACCCTCAACGACGAATTCATTTTCAAAATCGTGCAGGTACTTGCCTCACCTACCTCCCTCATCAATGTCTGTCGACCTGCGACATCAATCCTCAAGAAGCTTGTCGAAGCTAACCCCATGAACGCACCCGGTCCTGTCATGGCTAGTTCTAGTAGGAGCCCTCCCCAACCACCCCCAGACTCTGTCTATAGGTTCGGATTTCAGTGCGTCTTCGAGCAGATGCAAAGAGGCAAGGGCTCTTTGGAGACTGTCATCAATCGTCTAGGAAGCGCTGATACTGCCATGGCATTAAACAGGCACGTACCGTCGTTGTGTGTTGCACCGCGTCCATCCACTCATTGTCCTTCTAGTTTGATGCTCATAAACTCCCTCTTGTCTCACGTCGACGACGCCAGATGGGACGAATTTGTTTCCGAACTCGAACTTCTCAATGTCCGAAAGGCTGTCATCGTAGGTCAAACTTTCCCTCACATGACTTACCGCCTCAAAGATGCCCTCAGCGTCTCATGTCGTCTCATGTCTTTGACGATTTGACATCCTCTATTTTGGACTTTCAAGCAAACATGACCCGAGTAACGTACCGCAAAAAGACTACATTGGTAGAACCCCAGGCAGAACCAACACACGACTCCCTATTACAGTACGTTTGGGACAACAGCAAACTTCATGAAGAGGTCGACCCAGACGGCCAAGTAGTTAAATGGAAGAAGCTTGGATTCTTCACTGAGAACATTATTGAAGAATTCCAGGAGGTCGGCCTTCTCGGCCTTGAATGTCTGTTCAACTTTGTCCAGAATGACCCAGAATTTTTTTCCAAGGTATTATTATGTATGAGTGGATTGTCGCGCGATTTTCGCTGATATCAAAACAGGTCGTTCTTGAGCAACTAAGTCGACCCGAGGAGCGCCGTTGTGCGATAGCCACGGCATCCAACGAGATCGTCGAGCTGCTTTCCGAACATTGGGCTATCTTTGCACCAGCATGTGCATCCATATTTTTTTGCTCCATCATTTCAAAATTCTGATAGGCCCCTCTAGATTCGACACCAACCACTTTTCAGCCCTTCTTCCTTAATTTCTACAAAGTGCACACGCTAGCCATGCACTTCTTTTTGCGGATGTGGAGTGAAAGTGGATCTGCCAGTGATGACTTTAGTCGGATTGTCGCCCTGACTCGCAGCCAGTAAGTTTACTGTCTCTTCATTTCATACATTCGTTGACCTACCATCGCCGTTAAAAAGGATCAAAGTAGCGCTGCAACGGGACAATGCGAAACCTTGGCATATCCTTGAACAAGACTTTTTGGAATGCGAGTACCGCGCAGTCCGAGACCGCCAAATGCAAGAACTTGAGGCTGAGGACGACTTGTTGAGCAAGGTACCAGTCCGGTACGTGCATCCCCTGCGCGCTCGGAGACCCGCGCTCATGTCAAATAGAAACTTGAAGGAAAAGCTTATGAAGGAGTCCGCAGAATTTGTTCGCCAACAGCGAATACAGTGCTTATTACAAGGTGCCTGGTTCATCAATGGTGTTCCGCCAGCACAATCAGCGTCCCTCAAACGGCCCGGTGCACCCTGGAGGTTTATACGATTGGTAAGAAACCTTTCGCCATTGATCACCTTGTCCCATACTCACACAGGCTTCTAGGACAGCGGCTACAAGTGTTTACACTACGTCGATAGTCCCGCCAAGTTTGAAGTTCGAAGCGGACTGGAAGACCTTCCAGATCGTATCGAAATCGCCGCAATCTGCCAAATTTCGACTGGCACATGTACTCCCCCTTCGAGCGGTTTGCATAACCACGTCGATCTGCCTAACTCCCTAACTCCCTCACCGCTTTCTTTTTCCCTGTTGACCGCAACCGAAGGCTCGTTAGCGGATGAAATTGCCACCGATCAGTCGACGTGGGCAGATTGGACGGACGGCTTGAACATGCTCCGGCGAGACAGTGGACACGTTACCTCCGATGAGACTGCCGGCTATATCAAAGCGCTCACTGAGATTGGTCTAAAAATCAAACTTCTCGGTGCGCATTCATCCCTTGCCTCGTTTATAGTCTTGACGTGACTCTATCGCAGACCTCACCGGTGAAAAAGTCGATATACCCAGTGGATTGGTGGCTGGTCCTCCTCCCTCCAACACGGACTTTTTCTTTTCTGACCTACTCTGATTTTTGTCTTGTTTTGTAACGACTAATTGTAATCTTTGCAACGGCGACACCTGAGCGAAAATATTGTGCGTGACTTAATGTCGTAGTATTCTACTATTACATAAGCGCTCGTAAGACTCGTTACGATACACAGTTCCGAACGTCTCACAGGGAAAATTATATCGAAGACGACGTGTATGGAGTGTATGCAGTTGATGCAGCGGCGAGTGAGATCGATACAGAAGTTCTAGCAGTTGATGCAGAGAATACAAGAGAGGGATATCGTGAGATATGTGGAGTGATGATGTACTACGGGGGTTGAACCCGTAATGTAATGAGTGTCGTGAGTTGCATCATTCCGGAGATGAAAACAAGGTTCGCTGGATGTAAGAGAAACAACCAAGGAGGCGAGGGAAGGGAAGGAAAGGAGAATCAGGGGCTCCATTTTAGTTTACGAAGCCGTTCGTCGTTGCTGCGCCGTTCTGCTGTGGGCGCGAAGCTGCATACTCCTCGCCAGCTTTGAAGAAGGGTGCAAATATCGCGTCTGGGTCCTTGAAGTCGTTATGAACCACGTTGACGAGGTAAGAGTCGTTCACGATATCCATGATGAGCTTGCGCGACGGTGAACCAGCATCGTACACGTGGGCCCACTTGAAACCCAGCTCGTAAGCCTCGTCCTGAGGATCTCGCGTCAATTTGAGTGGGTACGTCATGAATCGTGTCTCCTACCTTCCACGCCATGAAACTGATGGCCTCGACGATGGTGGGTTGAATGATCTCCTTGTTGGGGAAGACGCCCCAAGTGACGGCATTGGGTCCATCTGAGTGGGTGTTTGTCCGTAGGTCACCCTGCTTGTTGATGACGTAGTATGTCACGTTTGGGTCGCGATCGATCTGAGATATGAGCAGTTCTAACAAGTCACCGTTCACGAAGAATTCGAGGTACGCCTAAATCCACCGATGTCAACAGGCCCGCGATGTGACACATGACCAAGAGTATGCTGACCTTTTGATAAACGTAACCGTTCCTTGGGCCCCAGCCAAACTTGGGATCATCGCTCCTTGCCCCGTTGACGGCAGGTTGGGAGTTGATAGTCAAGAAGCCGAGCCGATTCATCTTTGATAGGTCTGAAGCGATAACAGCGGTCTCTGACGAAGCCGGTTGATCTGACCAAGGAAGTGCAGTAAGCTGCTTCTCGCAAAACCGAGCGAAAAGGTCGGCAACGTCGGTAAAGGATGTGGGCTCGCCCCAAAGTTTCAAAGCTTCTTCCTTCTGTGTGGGGATAAAACATCTCAGCAGTGCTCCAAAAGGGGTACACACAACCCACACACCGTCTGCTTCAGTGAGAATCCATACCCATCCAGTTCACCGTACGCAGGACTCCGAGCATCACCGAAACGTCCGTTAGGAAACTCGTCCCAGTTCTCAGTTCGTGATAAGTAAGACTTGGTCCGGTTGGCCCAGAATATCGGACGGATGTTCTCTTGTCGACGATTTGGTGTGAGCGACTGTGGACAGGCACGAATTAGAATCGACTGCGCAATAAGATTAATAGTGTACCTGTCTCCACGGGAGCGGCTTGATGGTCTCGATCCGCGGAACCAAATTAAGTTCCTCGAGCAGCATTTTGGTACCCTTTTCCAAATTCATGGTATAGAAGTGAAGGCCTTTGATACCGAGGTCTGCATCGAGGATTTTGCGGCACATCTCTGCAACCAACTTTGTACCTATCTCCCTGACTTTCTCATCATTGCTCTTGTGGGGTTCCAAAGCATCCATAAATGACTGTGGAATTTGAGTCTTCGCAAGGCTTGTTGCCTTCAAGAATCCATTCCAAGTCTGGATGGGAGCGATGCCAGGAACGATGGGAACTGTTATTCCAGCTTCTCTGACAGCCTTGACCCAGTCAATAAAGACATCAACGTCATAGAACATCTGTGTGAAGATGAAATCGACGCCCTCGTCAACCTTGTCCTTGAGGTATTTCATCTCGAGGTCGCGCTCCTCTGGAGGGAGAAGTTGATTCTGTGGGAAGCCGGCCACTGCTATGTCAAAGTAGTCGCCGTAACCCTTGTGGATGTGTCTGACGAGGTCGATTCCATGGACGAAACCGCCTTCGACAGCTTCCCATTCATCTTTGCCCGCAGGAGGGTCACCGCGGAGGGCAAGGACGTTACGACATCCATGTTGCTTTGCCTCCTACATCGTTGCTCTGAGCTACGGGAACGGAAAGGGTGGCTTGTTGAATATGACGTACTCGGAGGGCGATGTCGACCTTTTCCCGTGGCATGTTGGTGCATGTCAAGTGCATGCAAGTTTCGATGCCAAGGAGGCCCTGACAGGTCTTTACCATCTCTGATGTGAGATCAGACGTCCGACCACCGGCGTTCCTGTGGCAAAGTCAGAGCGCCCGGGAAATGGACAGAAAAGGAGACTAACCAAGTGATGTCAATGAATTCGGGGCCTAGCGCCCGCATGCGCTCTATACGATCGAGCAAGTTTTGGAGGCCCTAAGAAAAATGAAGCATGTGTTAACGAGAGATGGCGAGAGAGTGCAGACCTGGGCTGTCCGGGGAGGGAAGTACTCGAAAGACCACCATATCTTGCCCTCTTTCGTGGACTGTTCGATCTTTTTGCTGATTTTCATGATGGGAGAGAGAAACAAAGAAGGACCGTGGGGGCCACAAAGGCGATTCAGAGGCTGGGTACTTTCTCAGGTGTGATCGGAATGCTTGTTTCATACAATCTATGCCACGTGACCTACATCCCCTGTGGGTATACATTCTTAAAGTTCTTCCCCAGCGTACATCTCATGCACCGTATACAAGGTAGACAACACAGGTTGCGATGATCATGGCCGTCACCACCACCATGATAGGGAAGTGTACCCTGCGAATTTCGGAAGTGGCATGAGGCCGCACCGCTACCAATGATCAAGACAAAGTGTTTCACCTTGACACAGCAAAAAAAGCTCTCACTCTCAGCAGGTCCTTTACTCCGCTGTGGTACTCCCAAATGGCGGCGCCGATAGTGGCCAAAGCAGCAAGAAGCTGTAGGATTGCCACAGGCAAGCTGGCCTTGCCAAGAGTTTCCCCATTCGTAGTAGAATTTGAAGGGCCTTGGAGTCGTGTTCCGAGTAGAGCGGACGACAATAACAGCAACAGTAACAAGACCAGCTTGAGGTGCGCTAGAAAATTGCGCTCCAGCATGCAAAAATCGCGGACTGTGCTACCCAAGACTTCTAGTGAGAGGGCCATTGGGAGTGGAGATAGCCTGAGTAAAGTCAACTCACGTGCGACTTTGTGACTATTGTAGCACGTGACCCTGCGCGTTGTTTGGTCCGTTGTTTGGTAGTAGTTGAAGGTTCGTGATCATCTTCCTTCTCTCTCAACGATTTTACGCTCATTAACGTCCAGCCTACGATTTGACACGATTATACTCCTACGACCATGGGTTTCTTCAAAAAATTCTTCTCAGTCGGTAGCAGAAAATTCAAGAAACGGTCGGCGGTGGATCCTCATACCCCTTCTACCCGCGAATACCTCAAACCATCTCAGGACGACGACACAGAGGAGGCGGTCAGCCGCCTTTTGCGCTCTTCATCCGGTCGATTTGAAACAGAATCGCAGACTAGGCCTAGTTCTCTGCCCCCCCTCCGTAAGTTCATCCCATTCCTTATTCATCTGATTCTCATCTCTGCTCATCCAGCGCACCCCATTGACACGGTTATTCCTCTTCCAAAGTCATCATCTACGACCGTAGATAGTGTTTCTGCTCGTAGCACCTATTCCGTAACCATCCACAGCCGGACAGTCCACAGTCGTACTGAGTTTCCGAATGCATACCCTCCGATGGATCCGAACTTCACCCCAAAACGGTCGCTCACGGACGCGGCCCGCCAGCGCTCCAAGAGTGTGCCCATCACGCCTCGAGACAATAGCCGTCTCCTGGTGCTCCGTCAAGATCCTTCGGTAGCGAGCCTTTTGAGACATTACGATGACGAAGGTCACCTCGATTCTGCCCTCTTCTCGAACACCCCTTCACCTCACAAGGAGGGTGTTCAAAGACGTCGCACTGGATCTACTTTACGACAATTGCTTGGACATCCATCTTTCCCAGACTTGACAAACACAAGCACGGAGGGCGATATATCCTGGGCAGAAAAGTTTCTTGGGTGGGCATCCAATGCATTCTGTTGTTTCATTGGGTACTGATAAGACGCTTAGTGAGATTGATGGTAATTCTTCACAATCTTCCCTTGGCCCCCAAACCCCCGCCGACACTCATTTCGCCGACATTCATTCCATCGATGACAGAGCTGGGCTCCCTATTGAATACGATCCCTCATCTGCCAATCAGCTGACTTTTTCTTCACTCGAAGTCGAGCTCAGCGCTTCCGATGACCTTGCGCAACCTCAAACATCCAATTCGTCGCAAGGGAACTCCACGACACCCCAACGGGCCTCCCAAATATTTGGTTTCCTTGGAGATAAGAAGAGAGCTTACCATAGTCCGGCCTCGAGGCTTCCTCAGCTCAAGACGACTACTCCCAACTATCGACGCTTTTCGGCTGAATCATTTGTTAGCGACAACAATCAATTTTATTGTCCTCCCCCCCGTCCCTGCAGTACCTATATCCTCCAACCCTCACCTACCACTCGGCGATGTTGTTCTGTTTCCTCTGATGCAAGCAGGTCCCCTCCCTCATCTCCAATTGCCGCGGTATTCTTAACGCCACAGGCCCAAGACGAGGAGGCAATCTTCTCTCAAACTATTATTTCCCAACACACTGGACAAAGCAGCGGAGGTCCTCGTGGACCTCGCCCGCCATCCAAGATACCATCGCGACAGAGAACGGGGCCATCACCAATTCTGTGCACTCTTGATGACTCTCATCTTGCAACCGAACAGGATCCGTGTATAGGCCCTGTCTCGGGCAAGAAGTCGAACACTGATATCAAATACACCGCTGGCATCGACGCTCGACCTCGTGAGATGCATTCTCAGATACCCAAGTTGAGATCTGCGTCAGGTTCCTCAAGTATCTCCGCGGAGTCGAGGCACGAACCTGCTACCCGTTCTCCGTGTCAACATCCACCTTCATTACAACCTGGGGTTCTGCTGAGACCTAGATCGACAGAGATTGAGGTTCCAGTAGATCTCGCGTCCCATGGCAAGGATATTAACGATGTGCAGTCTCGCCTCCCTCAACTCATCACGCCAGTTCGATCATTTGGACCGCTCTCACATCACCTACATGACCAAGCCTCTCCGGCATCGTCATCAGAGCTATCGCCTATTGCGAAACAAATGATGGCCAATTTGAGACAGCAAAGAATGCATGCCCGTCAGCGAGAAAGGCAGGCAGGCAGACTGGGTAGCAGTCAGAGCAGTATTCGATACTAGGTTGGGTGCACGCATTTTTCCTTTCTTATCTCTTTCCGTGGTTTTGCTTTCGCTCTTAATGAAGTCGATTCGCTATGTAGTTTGCACTGTCTGCACTCGTTCTGTTTGACTGTTTGCTCTGTTACCCCGCACGAGACTATTGTTTTCTAAAGAAATTATTTAAGACGTCTTGAAGACGTCCCTGATAGATTCAGGATCCTGAGGTAGTTCTGAAACCGAGCGGAAACAGGACAACGTGGCGGCAAACAAGCGGAAACCTTATCGAGAACTGGCGCACCGTGGTGGCACTCCTTTCTGACTAACACCCCCACCAGCACGAGTGCAGGTTATTGTCCTACTAACAGAACCCCGTGTCTGATATACACAAATTCGTGCTACTTACTAGCATTATCCCACACTCTCCTTTCTTTCAGGTTCAGTCGCACGACA
This sequence comes from Leccinum longicurvipes, assembly GCA_038093135.1. Lineage (NCBI taxonomy): Eukaryota > Fungi > Basidiomycota > Agaricomycetes > Boletales > Boletaceae > Leccinum > Leccinum longicurvipes. Next base: position 10,151 of record JBBPRP010000269.1, read on the forward strand.
GGATGCCACCCTATGGAGCCGTAGAGACCTCAGAGGACCAAGGTATTCTCACGGGGTATCATGGAGCGGAAGACAACGAGAGTTCTACTCTGCTCGGAACGGAGGCCCTCCCGAGACCAAATGAAGGTCCTGCGACGATTGTCAGTTCTGTCAGCAACCTCGCTAATACGATCATCGGGAGCGGTGCGTTATTTCCCGCCTTTTTGGTCGCATGGTCAAATGCTGAACGGCGGTACCCAATTCCTAGGTATGCTCACATTTCCTCTGGTCAGTTCTCCATTTCCTGCACAGTTCGAGATACGTAGTGACGTAGCGGATCATCGGATCACCCGTCTAGGCCATGGCTTCCGCGGGCATCATTCCAGGAATCATCACATGCGCACTTTCTGGTGCAATTGGCAGCTTTGGCTTGTACCTACTCACTCGTTGTGCGCGTTCGACCCCGCATCGACGAAGTTCATTCTTTGCTGTCTCTCAGATCACATTCCCTCAGGCCGCTATCTTCTTCGATGCTGCCATTGCTATCAAGTGTTTTGGCGTTTCCGTCAGGTACGTATTGACCTAGAGCGTACGCAAAGAGTGCTGTCGTGTTCATATTTTTTTTCCAGTTATCTTATCATCATCAAGTCACTGATACCTAACGTTGTTGAATCGATATACCATGACTTGACTTCGCCGGACACGAACCCCCCTGAATGGGCCTTGTCCGATCGCAACTGGCTTATACTCGTCATGTTGATACTAGTACCCCTTGCGTTCTTTCGCAAGCTAGACCATCTTAGACACACAAGTTACATTGCAATGTTCTCTGTGGGTGAGTAACACTGTTTCTATTCGCTGTTGTTCCTGAACGTACACCCTTGTCAGTATACTTGGTCGTCATCGTCATTACATGTTACTTCAGACCACTGGAAGGTGCCGAGCCGGCGGGAGAAGTTCATTTGATCCGTTTCTCGCCCAACTTTGTGAGCACGTTCCCTGTGCAAGTGTTTGCATTTACGTGCTCCCACAATGTAAGGCATAGTCGTTGATCTTGCCGCGGCCTGAGTGTTGACGATGATTCAGATATTTACCATTTATAATGAGCTGCGGGACAACTCGCAACAGCGCGTTAACTTGGTCATTGGCACGTCCATCGGAGGTGCTGTGGTCGTGTATGAGATCATTGCAATATTTGGCTACCTGACCTTTGGTTCTAAAGTCGGTTGGCGATCCGATTTTGGTGCCGGCTTCGCTAATGAGTCGTGATGTTGTTAGGTCGGTGCAAACATCATTGCGATGTACCCTTCCACATCACTGTTTATCGCAGTCGGGCAACTTGCTATAGTGATCCTTATTGCGTTCTCGTATCCCCTGCAGGTGATGCCATGTCGCAATTGCTTAGACAAGATTTTCCAAGGAGGAGCCCTGGTTAAGCGGTCAACAGGAGAAGAGGAAGAAGTAGTGGACGTGGATGAGCATGCGAGCGGAGACATGCCGTTGCTGAAGCATACGCTCCTCACTGGAGCGATCGTCTTTCTCGGCTTCCTCGTCGCTTACTACATGGACGATTTACAGTTGGGTGAGTCGGTTGAGGGTGCTATGAGGTCTTTGCACTGATTCGCCGATGTGCGAAGTCCTCTCGTTCGTTGGATCCACCGGGTCGACGACGATATCATTTATTCTTCCAGGACTCTTCTTCTGGAAGGTGAGACTTTCTCGTGCGAGGTTTTTTTCTTCTTTGGAGTGATGCGACATTTTTGGCCAGCTTTCCAAGGATGACCCGAGGGTGAGTCGGACGCTGAGAAGGAGCTCGTTGGCGCTGTTTATCTATGGATGCTGCATCTTTGTGTTCTGGTGTGTATTAGGTTTTTAGGATTGAGCACCGCTGACGGGTGTCGCATAGCCTCGGGTATAACATCTACCAGGTTATTTACCCATCGTCGACGAGGGGGAAACTGTCTCACTGAAGTATTTATTTACGGTAGCGGTAGAAGTAATGAATTGGTGGCACTGCTGTCAAAGAAAAAGTGTTCCCACGGGAGTGGGTAGACTTGTGTGTGCTTGCTCGACAAGGACGAGTTGTGTGTTCTCCCCCTAGACCTAGTACCCGCATGCATCCGTGGTAGTGTATCCACAGCTTGCACGCCCTTTCTTTCATCTACGTCCATCATCTCTCCGTCACCGCCCCCCACAATCCCCTCCGCCACCATGTCCACCACCTCCAACCCAGATCTCCACTCCTCTCTCCTTTCCCTCCCGCTCTCCTCCTCTTCCCTCGACCCCTCCGGCGTCCACTCCACCCCTCCCTCGGATTCAGAGCCCTTGGCAGAGCCAGAACCTGGCAGCGCCAATCCTACCGCTCTCCCAGACGTCGATCCTCAAATCGTCGAGGCCCTCAAAAGTAAAGATAGGATATACGTCCTGAAGCTCGGCGAGCAGATGGAAAGCTTAATCAACGATCGCAGGTTCGTTCTCCCCCCTCTCTCTACAGCATTTCACCGGGGATGCCTCTCTCGCGACCGTGGGACGGCGTCCATTTTGTGTTGCGCGCAATGTTTCAGTGTTTGACATCAATCCCACAGGCCTTGCATTGATCTGATGCCAAACACTTCTTATCAAAGGCTTCTCGTGCACAGATGTTCCTCCTATTATAAGCTGGCGCCAGAAACTGACCCCATCACCAAAGTCATCAGCGTAGGCCTGACTTTGGAGAGCAGAATGTGAGTCGTGCGCGCTCCGACCCAGCAGTCCTCGGGCCACTCACACCCATCGTGTCTCTAGACCTGCTCGCCGCATTGCAGAGCTTGTCCCTGCCCAATCACCCACCCAGCCCACTTTTAAAATCATGCGTCGATCGCCCACAGACCGTCAGCGTCCCAAACCCCATTCGCAAGCTGGTTCTGTAGCCGGTGAGGATGCCGAGCTCTCGGATCCAGAACCGTCCGAAACTGGAAGCCTGGGTGGACGGAGTAATGCCACTGGGAGCAGCAAGAAACATAAGACCATTGCTGAACGAGAGGCTGCTTATAACGAGGCTCGGTCTAGAATATTCATGGGCTTTGACGAGAAGAAGGAAAAGGACATCAGTGCAAGCTCTTCCACTCTCAGTCTCACATCAGGTTCAGTAACGAGCGCAGGTGAAACCAGCAGCGTGGGCGATATAGACGATTCGGTAAGCTCTCCCACTACGGAAAGCGAGTGGTCTGGCCCCGTCGTACGTGACAAGAAGGACGGCCGCCGCTCCAATGGTTCATCATCGAGGAGCCTTCGCTCTACTGGGCCAAGTTTCAATGGTTCAAACAGCTCTCGTGGTTCGAGAGCCCCCTCTCCGTCATCTTTCAAATACCCCACGCTGTATGAGCCCTCGCCGGCATTTGTGCCTTACGATCTTTCACAGGCCCCGGTCCAGGCTCCTGGCTATGGTAACCCATACATTTATGCATACCCACAACCAGCTCCCCCTGCACCAAATTACATCCCTCCCTATCATTACTATGCATACCCTTACCCTCACCCTCAGACCTCCATTCAGAATACAGATTCTGGCACCCCTTCTAATCAGGCAGACGTTTACTCATCTCAACAACCATCTCAGCATCAGGGGGTCTACGTACCTTATCCTTGGCATTCGCCACCACCTACTCACCCCCCTACCCAGCACCGACCGATCCCTGCCTCCAGTCCACCCGTCGCTCCCCCTGCTTCCCAGTATTCGAGTTACACGCCGCCCGTCCCTCCTTACGGACCCTATCCGATGCCTTATTACACTTCCCCTCCGTTGCATCCCATGCAACCGTCACCCTCCCCAGCTCAGAATCTAGTACATTACTCCCCTGAATACAATACTGCACATGACCCCTACGGCAACAACCGACCGTATAACGGGGTCATCGGTCAGCAATCCCCACCGATAGGACCAAAGCCCAGAGGCGCTCCGCCTGCTCGGAGCGCGTGGAGTTACGGTCCTGGCATAGGTATGGGTGGTTTTGGAGTCAACGGCAATGCTAGCAGACCCAGTGGGGGTGGTGAGGTCGTGGGACCACGTTTAAGCTCAACGGTGAGGAGACATCCTGGAAGCTTGAATAAGAATGTTGGTGCTAGGACACCAGCCAGTGACGAGGCATCGTCTCCAGCCGTGAGTCGTCCCTCACGGTTTCGTCCCATCCCTTTTCCTTGATTTACTTCTGCGGTGAACTGACCCATCTTTTTCACAGTCATCTTCCACGTCGTCGTCTTCACGGAGGACGTACACATCAACATCATCTCAACACCCACTTCCCGCAAGACCTGATTGGGCTGTTGGTCTTAAGCCGCAGCCTACTTTGCATTCTACTCATCGGCATCATGAACATTCTACAAACGCTCGAAATATGACCCCTGCCCACAGTAATGGACAACGGACACAGCAAGTTCCGCCGCCACTTCAGTCGACAGACTTCCCACCGCTCACAGTGAATGCTGCGGCGGAAAAACGCATACCGGTCGCGGGAGTATGGAACAACGCGTCATCTGCTCGCTCTATACTCATTCCAGGAAGTAACGCAACGGGAAATTCGCTTGTAAACCATTCTTCGACCAACAAGTCAGACGAGGCTGAGGGTGCCCCGAAAGGGATTTATGAAAATCTGGGGCCCAAGGGTGTCTGGAAGCCTGGTGGTATGGCGCCAAATCGCAACTCGATCTCACAGGACAGAGTCGACAAGGACAAGGAACGATTGCGTGGCGAGGTTGTCGCCAATGCAATATTGGTTGATAAAGTTGCGTTGCTGTCGGTTGAGGACAAGGATAATGATGGTCCTGCGAGCGTAGCCAACGGTGCTGCGCCGGTGGCGTTGGCCACGTGATAGACTTTGGTAAGAACTCGATCGTTGTGCGGCGCCCGCCAAACGTTGAATCCTCAAACAGCGTCACGGTGACGGTCGTATGAGCAGAGTCGTTGAATGTTTCAATGCAGTTTAATTTTGTGGCTTGTAACAATCGAACTGTGTTCATTACGACTAGATATATTACATACATAAAATGTCTGTAAACATATATAATATAAACAGTTTTTGTTGAGACACATCAGCGTTTGTTTGTTTCAAAAGGTCTTGCCAAACAAGTTCACTGCCACCACAACTCGAACTATGACGACGCGTTTGAGGCACAGGACACATGCAGAAGAGGAGGATGCCTCGGCGCTGAAGCTCGGATCTGGTGCGTGGTATCGGACATTGCAAAGTAGTCGTCCAAACGGTCCTTTTTGCAGAGTTCAACAACGCAGGTTGCCTGCTCATCTCCGAGGTCAAGTATTTGCTTGAAAACAGGGACAAGGATGCGCCTGACACTGCGTGCGTCCTATGCTTTCTTTATGGTTTGTATCGAATCAAAACCTTTTTTGCATAGTGTCTACAACAAGACGCTCGAGTACGTCAAGACGTTTGCCAAGTTTAGTACGACGGACTCGGCCAGCGCCGTGCGCGAGTGTGTGTTTTTTTCAGCGTCACGGTTCTGTACCGACACCTTTGAACATACAGGACGTTACGTCGTGAGCCGGCGCTGACCCAGTTCGAAACAGCTCAGATCGCCAACCTGTGTCCGGCGACGGCAGAAGAGGCCAAGAGCGTCATACCGAGGTACGTTCCATGATCGCACTCCAAATTTCCTACCAATCGTTTCATCGACAGTCTCGTCAAGATCGACGACGATCGGTTACAGGCCCTCCTCGACGAAATTCAAACGATGCGCAAGTTCCAGTCGTGATAGTTATTGCAAGCGACCAGTACTGTATCAAATAGTCTACCCCTCCATATCTTCCAGTGCAGGCTTGCTCATGCTCTCCTCTGATTCGCTCTCCTCTTCCGGCGGCGGGGCGTCTTTGATGTTGGTGACGTCGAACCGCTTGCTTTCCTTGAATGGCTTCGGTCTCCTCTTGGCGTCCTTTTTGATGACCGCAGCCGGGGGGATGATGCCCTGCGGATTCAAGTACAACAGATCGCTTCCCTCGTAATCGTCCACGTATCGAATCCAGGCATCGAATCTGACGTCATTCGATAACATGGTTTCGCAGTCGTGAGGAAAACACGCACATTCCGTACCGATCTTCCGTCGCACGCATGTCTTGATAAATAAACCTTTGCTTGAACGCGTCGATCGTCTCTCGGAATTGCTCAAAGTCGATCGGCGGACGGTGGTCGACGTGGGATGGGTCGTACTTTCCATGTTCGTTGGCCGTTGTCACCTTTTGGTTGTAGGAATCAAAGATAGGGTACTCGAGAAGCAACCCCAAGGCAGGCATCTTGGGGACAAAGACCATTCGGGGACCGTAGAGCTTGAGGGACCTTTTTCAGTTACATGAATGTGCAGAAAGGGGGAATAGTCACCTCGTTGATTATTTCCGCGGGAGTTCCAGTCCGGCAGGATAGGACGAGGGCGGACATCATTTTACGCTTTCCCGACGGTTGATTAGAAAAGGACCGTGATCCGTCACGGCCAGACTTACGATCTAAGCGTTCGGTTGAGTATGCTGCTGGCATATCAGTATCAAACATACCTGGTGTAGCATAAAGCTTTGTCCGTGAAAGAGCACGCTGATCCATTCAGTGTCACCATAGACTGCAGGGTCGGCGATCTTTGGAAAAAAGGGTTGAGGCAAGAATAGAAAGCGGGGAAGAGTCTCACTTGTATTTTTATCATGTGGCGCTGATTGCTACGATCTGTGAAATCGCGACCGACGGTAAAGTTGTGGAAGTTGTGGGTGCCCTCGAACAATTTGGTGGTTGCACGCAACGAGTGGATGTCGTTAGGGCCGAGCCTCCATCGTCGTTTTCGAGCAAGGTCTTCTTCAGGGTTAGAGGAATCAGCACCGGGGAAATCCCAAAACGGATGCTGCAAGATATTGCCGGATGGATCCGAGGCACGCAGGAAGGCAGAGTTGGGTTTAGGTGGGATCAAGAGATAGGAAGGGAAGAAATAAGTATACTTGCGGCTATCGCAGGATCTGTCGAGGAAGATGAGCGATGGGGGATACAATGTGATGAGGTCGTACAGCCGTGCGTTGAATCCGCCCTGAACGCGGACCTTGATTGCGGCGAGGTGAGCCAGGATTCCGACGGAGGAATTGAGAGAACGTACTCACTTTGCCCCATACGCGAATTTCCGGCGGAAGTTCCTCGTTGATGCGAGATACCCAGTCCCTGACACCGGGAATGTTGAGGATCAATTTCATGGACACGACGTTGCCGGCAGCGTGTACGCCCGCGTCCGTTCGGGCTGCCCGGCCGAGGTTTACCTGTCAAGGAAGGGGGTCAGTGAATTGAAGGACGAGACAAAGGTGAGGTACTTTGGTGGGATCGTCTGCGTTGTCGTTGGACACTGCACCTGCGCGGACGAGGGCGTCGAAGAGGACGCCTTCGATCGTCCTGACGTCCGGTTGACTGGAGGGAAAAAGTCTCAGTGTCAGGGCGGTGGATTGCAAGGCACTGAACATACACCTGCATGCCGCTGTACCCGGACCCGCGAAAGCCGAGGAGCAAGGCGGCCATGCGTTTTGGGAGTCTGGGTGGTTTTGGACCGTCCGATTCGGGTTTGGGAGTGGTGCGACGACGACGAGGTTTGCTGGGTGGATCGATTCTTTGTCGTTTGTGAGATGGTGATGACATTGATCTGAGGATACGAAACGAACGCATTTGGTCGTCAAGGAAAAAGAAAAGAGTTTGCTTTGTTTCTCTCAGCATGGCCATCAATCAGAGGCCGTTTCACCATCGACAGTCAAAAATTACGATCGAATACCATCGTCCTTCGAGAGAGTCCATTCAAGAATATTCAGATCTCCTCAGAGAAGCGAACATCGCAACGAGACAGGTCCCTCATCCTCATCCTCATCCTCCCCCTTCCTCCTTCAGGTCAAACACTCCAGTAGACAGACCTCGCAATTCTCTACAGAAATCTCCCCCATCTCGTCCTCGCAAGCGCTCTCTCTCCAATTCCACTCCCCCTCACTCCCGCGTAGACCTCGACCCCTTCGCTGCCCCCATCATGGCGACCTCTCCTCCTCCCCGCCCCTCCCGCGCCAACACCGCAACTCTCAACGACCTCTTCCCCACCAACTCCACCATCGCAACCAGACGTCTCTCCGTACCCGCAGCACCCATCCCCATCCCCATCCCCGACCCGGCCCCCCCCGCCGATCCCACCGGTCCAGCAGACTCCCTCCCCTCCCTCTTCAACAC
>JBBPRP010000270.1:0-18299 GCA_038093135.1 Leccinum longicurvipes
GCATTCGTAGCTTAGCAGGGCAGGCGGATACTTCTACAGGGCTCAGTCGATTCTCTCAGAACACTAGGCCCTCGGATTGCTGCAGGCGACTCCCGGATGCAGTGTTACAATCCAAGGCCAGAAAAATGCCATGCGGGTGTGCATGACACATCTAGCACAACAGGCAAAACAAGTGTACTTGCTTGTTCTAATCTAATCTACACGTGTTTCAAGTGAGATGAATCCACTTCACGGCGTTGCGGGATCAACTATCGCTACCGAAGCGGGTATAGTATGGCCATAAAGGCAGCAGTGGAGTATGTGGGGATGTATTGCGGCTAGCCTAGGGAGTGTACGGGCAAAATCGGAGAGGACCACAGGAAGGTCAAGCATTATATGCAACCCCCGTCCTGTGGCCGTTATCAGCGACAGGGTGTACAAGTGCATATTGGTACAAGCCACGGGGAAAGCCTATACAAGAAACTAGAAACTGGAAGCACTGTCTGAGGTCAGTGTTCGATACAAAAATGCCTAGGAATTGGCCAAAATGAACGCACGAACGACCGAGGGGACAACCGTCAGTCGGGCGGGATTCTAGTGATAGAGTAAGCCTGAGCATAGAAGTAGCGCACAAATTTCACTTTATCCGTTACAGTATCACCAGATGTATTGATGATATTGGTGTGATGAATCCACAACTTGATCAAAGCATTATGGACGATATTGTATCTGCATTGATCTGCGAGCCACGGACTCAGAAACCAGCAGCCGAATCGGCTGTAGCAACTTGTGAGCTTCTCCTCCAATCATAACTCTTGGATTTGTGCAAAATACTTCCCCTAGTAAGCAGCGCGGCGGCCAGAAATTCGACGCAATCGCTGTGCCACCAACACCTGCCGCCGATTGTCACTTATAATTATGTAAGAAGTTCGCGGAGCCCTTTGAAGATCACCGAAAAGGGAAATTCAGCGTTCTTCTTCAACTTTGAATGTCAACCACGCTGTTCATCTTGGACCCAGTCAATGTATACTATAACTTCACTTAATTTCATGTAGATATTATCTTCAAGAAAAGCAACACACTAACCCAACAATGATCCCCACTGAGTTGGCAATATCACGTTTGTCGTGACGTGTCAAGGCTCAAAAACACCCTCTCGGAACAAGTCGGTCGCAATAGCTGGTATACCCATTCAATCGGTTCATTACACCCGAATCTTTGAATCTTTGCTGTAATAAGCACTGTAAATGTTATTTTTCCCTCAGGTTCACCCTAAACGGGCACGGATACAGATTCGCTTCAGGCCTGGGATGACATCAGGTTTTGGACGAAAATGAAATTCAATCAAGCCTGTTCTACAGCTTCAAGTACGTCCGGGCAGCCGCATCGTGTTCTCTGGAATCATAATTCAATCCTCAAATACACTGATTCTCTCTTCTGCTCATCATCGTCGCTCTCTCCTTCATCACAATGCCATCCACCCGCACTTTACAGAAGTACGCTATTGCAGTTAGCATTTTCAGCTTGCTCTACAATACAGGCGAAGGTGTTGTGTCCATCGTCTTTGGGGCTGAATCTTCGTCGCGTGCTCTCGTCTTTTATGGTCTCCAATCTGCGGTCGAGGTTATCTCGGACCTCCTCGTTACCTGGCGCTTCCTGGGTGTCGATGGACCAGGCAATGAAACAGACAATGCTAACAAGACGTCACCACAAATCATTCGGTGAATCCTTGTTATGCCTTCCTGTATCTTTTCCAAGGACTAACATGATTTTTATACCCCACGCACCGCTCTGCATATCCCTCAGAATTGAACGAATTGCAACAATCATTATCGGCGCTCTCCTGGTCGCCCTCACTGTCGCTGCTGTTGGCACGTCCGCTGCTTCTTTATCAGCACACGACCACCCCTCCACCACTTTACCAGCCATTCTCATTGCCGCTACCTCTACGGGTGTTACACTTATCCTCTACCTCATCAAACGCTACTTAGCCCGCGCTCTCAACTCGAGTGCCCTTCATGGCGAAGCCTTATGCTCCCTCTGTTGCATGGAACTCTCTGTCGTATTGCTCATCGGGTCGTTGATCTATCGGGTGCGACGCGGTGGATGGTGGGTCGATGCGACAACGGCGATTGTGATCGCCTTGATGTTTGGGTGGGAGGGGTTCAAGATGGTACGGTGGGCGCAGAACAAAGATTTCGATGGTGGATGTTGTGGTTCGTGTCATCCAAAAGACGAGGCTGCACCCGAGCCTACGGTGGCGGCAACAGCGGAAGTAGAGAAACCCACGATACATGAACAGGGTTCTTGTTCCTGTGGTAGCCTGTGTCGTGAGGGTTCTAAGAAGGACGAGATCGTCAATTGCAAACGGGTCTAAGCAAGGAAGCTACTTTTACGTCTTAAATTTGACAGCACACGCTGCGCATTGCAGGGCTGTATTTCGTTACATACCATCGACTCAGGTTTCAACATTTCAACTCCCATGGTCACATTTCTTATCCCCATGCGAACGTGTATATTAGATACCATGCTCTCTCGCACTCAGAATAACCCATTCCATTCTCTCGGAACTTCGGTATTCACATGTTTTTCATCTTCAAGTTTGTAATCCAATACAACTCCATATCTGTGGCGCTATCCACCCCATCGCCGTGAGGTCGCTTGTCGATGCCTTCCAATCCATGGTCGGCTTCTAGACGAGCGGCGGTAGTACGCCACTCTCATAGAATATAGTCTTTTCTCTGTTACAGAGCGCTCGAAATTCACGGACCGCAAAGAATGTAATTAACGCCACCGCGTAACGATGTGATAAAGAAGATAGTATAGTCACGTGACTGGAAATCCGAGGTGCGACACCCGATTCCCGACGTGCACTTGACCAACTTGAAGGTGCATGTGACAGATGTTGCGCCGGGCTGTTCATCGTGTATTCGCCCGGTCGATATCTTATCAAAGCAGTGCATCTCGTCCACATCGATCATCATCCGTACCACCATTTGTGCCTTTGTCTGTCCACAGCTTCACGACACGGAGAACTATGGCTTCACTTCAAGCTGAGAGATACTTGGCAGACAAAATGCCTCCAATTTGCAGAGTCGAAGTTTCCAAGTCATTTTCCCAGCTCACGTTCGTCTCTCGCTTCTATTCGTGGCAAGGTTTTGACAAGCAGGCAGCGAAAAAGAGAAATTGTATGCTCACTATGTTGGTGAGGCATCGTGGGCGGGGGCTCGCATCATCCAGGAGCAGTGGACGCCGCAAGCGACCAGTCTTTACGACCTTTTGATTCTCACGTTTAGCACTAATGGAAAGTTGACTGATCTTGCTGCTCTGCAAAGCAAGTCTGGCGTTAGCCAGCAAGCATTCGAGGAGCTCCTTCAGTACGCCGCCCAGGTTCGCTCGAGATCATCTTCTAGTCCCATTTGTCATTTTCGCTCACGTATGTCGCAGGTCTTGCACAACTTGGTAAACTACAAGCCCTTCGGCTTCACCAAGATCATTCCTCGTATTTCGGAGAGCGACTTTGCCAAGGTTGTCGCGGCTTCCTCGAACGCGTCTAATGCGGTCCCACTCTTTCAAAAAGTTAGTCATCACGACTCTGTTTCTCTGAGCTGCGTGTGAATTTGACACAGCTCGGCGAGCATATATATGCGACAACCCCTGAGAGTTCCTTGTCCATCGGAAAGCGTTCGGAGGGTCACGTCTCCAACTACTATCTTGGCGAGGTTATTACGGACGGTGAAGTCGCTGCTGTGCAGGAAGCTGCCGAAAAGCTTGGGATCGATATTATGAACACTCGGTAAATTCTGGTCTGTTCTAAATGACTCATCGCGTGATTGATCTTGTCAAGTGTTCGCAAGAATGGTCCACAGGACTTCACATTGATTGTTGCCTCGGCTCAGAAGCAGCCTTTGACGTCCCACGACTTGAACAAGCTGACTACACAATCTGTCAATGCAAAGCTGACGGTCGAATATGGTGACTTTTCGGAGTCGTTGACCAAGGCCGTGGCGGCTTTGCGGGAAGTGAGATTCATTGTTTTGTTATCGCTCGAAACACTCAGATCGGACCCGATTAGGCAAAAAAGTACACCGCGAATGATAACCAAACTGCTATGTTGGATGGTTACATCAAGTCGTAGGTTTCTCCCTTGGCGACAATGCTCGATACGATATGTACTGAGCATTTTGATAGCTTTGAGTCTGGTTCCGTCGAAGAGCATCAGAAGGGTTCAATCGCATGGGTCAAGGATATTGGACCTGTAGTGGAGAGTTACATCGGATTCATTGAGACATACGTAGACCCGTACGGCGGCCGTGCAGAATGGGAAGGTGAGTATCCGATAGTGTGCATTCCATGCCTGCTACTAAATACTAGTCAGGTTTCACCGCCATCGTCGACAAGGCTCTCAGTGCTAAATACGATAAACTCGTCAACGATGCACCTGAGCTGATCAAAGTCCTTCCATGGGGTCCTGTATTTGAGGTAGACCAGTTCAGGAAACCAGACTTTACCGCCCTTGAGATTCTTCATTTCGCCACTGGAGGTGAGTAACGTAGACAGAAGAAGACTCAGATTGCTCATATTTTACTGGTTTTTAGGTATACCAGCTGGAATTAATGTAAGTGACACAAAACTGAATAATCTAACACCTAAACGACATTCCAGATACCTAACTACTATTCCATCCGAGAGTCGAACGGATTCAAGAATGTCTCGCTTTCCGTAAGATCTCACTTCGTTGGTTTGTAAAATTTCTTGTTCAATCCATCCTTTTCTGCCCACAGAACATCCTTTCGGCAAAGGCTCCAAGTGAGCAGTATTCCTTAAGAGACGACCATAGATCGAGTGCGAGTGACTGACTATCTAATTTAGACGAAGAAATTACATTCATTCACGAGAGCGACCTCGAGCTATTCAACAAGTGGGATTCTCGCGCTTTCGAGCTCCAAGTTGCAAATCACGAGTTGCTTGGTCATGGGTCTGGCAAGTTATTTACGGAAAATGCAGATGGGACGTTCAACTTTGATCCCGAGGTAGTGTGATGTGCCGTCTTTTTTTAATCGGTTCTCATTCATCGAAATAGACCATCAATCCGCTCACCGGGAAGAAAGTGTACGGTCACGCAGTTGTTCTGACCTTTCTTACTTTGCTTAATAAGTTTACGGTTGATATAGAACCACATGGTACAAACCTGGCCAGACTCCTGGTTCCGTTCTGGGTGAAATTTCTTCATCGTTGGAAGAATGCCGCGCAGAAGCCGTGGCGATGTATCGTGAGTTACGTTCCACCTCCTGTGCACTGACTCAGCATATCAACCTTTTATCGCGTGCAGTTGCGAACAACGAGAAGATTCTGAGCATCATGGGTGTAAGTGGTTAATCTTCCTCAAGTGGATTTCAAGTTCATGCATTCGTGTTCTTCTGCAGTACGCAAACCAGAAAGATCGTGACGACATCGTTTATGTATCATTCCTTCTGATGGCCCGTTACGGTGTCCGTGCACTGGAGTTCTATGACCCATCAACCGGTAAACACGGACAGGCGCATATGCAGGCTAGGTATGTGAACTGGAATGATCGGGTATGACAGATGCTCTGATCCACAACTCCACTCGAGGCTGGGCATTACCAAGTTTATGTTGCAAGGTGGCTTGGTAGAGATCGAGAAAGTTCGCGATACGAACGGCAAGCTTGAAAATGCTTATGTAAAAGTATGTATCTGGCCAGCCGTTTTCTGTGTTCCTTCGCTAAGAGGTTTTCCCAAGCTTGATCGTCAAAACATTCTTCAGAATGGTAGCAAGGTGATGGGAGAGCTTCTTCGCCAGTTACAAATACGCAGGAGCGTAGCTGATGGACCTGGTGCGAGGGCGTTCTACACTGACCTCACGACGCCACCCAAGGAATGGGTGACTGAGCTCAGAGAGCTCGCCCTGAAGAAGAAGCAGGTGGGTCGTCTTTCCTTGACATGTGCACTCCCTGATAATGATATGCCTTGGCGCATAATAGCCCCGCAAGATTATGCTGCAGGCAAACACGGCCGTTGTGAATGGCAAAGTTGAGCTGAAGGAATACCCTCTGACTCCAGCGGGTGTAATTGAGAGCTTGATCGAGCGGAAGCTTTGATGTAAATTCCAAGCATGTGTATACATTCCCTCTGCACTGCACATTCAGATGCCCATTGCACACAGTTGGATGGTGTTTATCTGACCACTCGAACGATTTGAACTTGTAGAGCAGCGATTCGATCTCACGGCATCAGAAATAGACCTTGTACAGGTCGGGCCGAGTCATGGGCCAGAGAACAGTATAAGGTGAGAGGGGATTCGACAGCCTTCTCAACGATTCTGAGCCCACGATGACACCAGTGCCATCTGCGACACAGTGGGGATCCCTGGCCGCGTCAAAACGGGCTCTGCTGATACACGGAAACACCTGCTCGTCGCACACATGGGAGACAGTGGCCAAAGGATTGGCAAAAGCTGGTCTGAACACGTTCCTGTGCACATTCCGTCCCACGATCTGACCTGCGGCTCCTTCGTCCTCCTTCTAGGTTTCCTGGTGACAGCACCGAACCTGCTAGGACACGGAAACCGACCAACCGACGATTTCCATATTCACACGTTCGCCCAAGACCTGTATTCGACGTACTTCGCAAATGGGTTGACGTACGACGTGATCATTGGGCATTCCTTGGGTGCAACCATGGCCCTTGCGCTCCTCCCGCTGCTGTCTGCCCCAGGGAAAGACCAGAAAACGGCGGTTATCCTCGTCGATCCTGCGATCGAGTTCAGCGACGAGGTGCTGGACGACTTCGTTGTGGAGTACGGGGAGCACATCGGGCGCCCGAAGAGCGTGGAAGCGTACATGTCAGAACACCCAACGTGGACTCGGCAGGACGCGGTGTCGAGGGTGGTGGCGCTGCACATGGCGCAGAGCGAAGTTCCGAGACGGATATTTGAGGTGAGGCGGGCCCTCTATGAGTCGAGAGAAGTCCGAGTCGTCGGAGGCGCATCTTCGTCATTTCGATTCTCCGCTAACCGTGATTTGATAACCAGCACATCAAACCGTTTTCATACGCTCACTTGTTCGATTCGATGCCCCCGCATGTCGAGATGACGGTCTTGATTGCGGATCCAGAACTAAGCGATGTCTGTCCACGAGAAATGGTGCCCGCACATCCGCAGATTCGTAGTGTGATTACGGTAGAGGGTAGTAGTCACTGGGTGCAGCACGAGAATCCCGATGTGATCGTGAAGACGGCAATGGAGGAAGTGAAGAGACTTCGCGACGTAGTATTGTAGTTGATGTTCAAGTTACGGTTGTCCGTTGTCCGCTTTTGGATATCATCACTCAGCCCTGGACCATGCTCAGCGCGGTTGCAGCACGCAAAGCTGCGAAAGCAGCTGCGGAGGCATCTAGAACTCCTTCCAATAATCCATCTCCACCACCCCCGTCGCAGTCGCCCTCGCCACCTCCAGGACAAACAGCCGCTTCGCAATCTGGAAATAAGCCCACTTCGAAGCGCAAAACTCGGGTCTCGGCCCATGCTGGGCCATCGAAAAGCAAAAAGGTCAAAATCTCTCATGCAACTGCAAAGCACGCACGCTATTTTGACCTGGGCGACTCGGCGAACGTACAAAATGCAACTACGAAGCTCGAAGATCCTCAGGCTACCTCCAGGATCGAGGTCAGCTCAGATTCAGACTCTTCCGAGTCTGGAGAAGAGATGGAGATGAACGTTCCTACCCCCTCTGGTCCGTCAACCATATCCGTCACGAAACCTAAACGTGCCTGGTCGCCGAGTCGACCTATGGCGGACCCGTCCGACGACGAAGAGCCTGAGCCGTCTGGTTCGTTTGACCCCATTAGCTATTTGGCTCCAGAACCAAGCAAACCAGAACCTCCCCCACTGTCCACATTCCGTCCTGTGCTCGACAGCAATGTCTTCGTGGTACTACAGAACGAATACGTGACCAATGGGAAAGCGGCCATCCTGGTGCTTCAAACCAACGAGACTGTCGCACTTGTAGGGACATATTTGTTGTGCGTCTTACAGGGAAGCCTCTCTATGCTGGGAGTTACGCTGTCGCCTTCTGACACCAAACACCTCGTCTTTGCTCCCCGGTCGTCCCCCCTCCCCATCTTGTCATGGGCTGCAGCTGATCAGCAGGGCTCGTGCACGTTTCCTATCCCTCCGGCAGTCCGGAAGCAAGAAAACATCACTGCTGTACTGATTGAATACACTCATACCGGCGTCGAAGGTCTTGGACGGATATGCAGGGTGTTCGAGAATGCCTTCAAGCCGCCTCGAGATTCATGTCCCGTCCCGGGCATTGACCCTCCGAAATTACACATTGTATGTGTCTGATAACCCCTCAAATATACTTCCTGACCAATATCTTTCTTGAAAGGTGAACACTACCGCCCGAGAGATCCATCCATTCTTGTTTCCAAGCTCTTGGAAGGCTGCACTTGCATCAGTCGACGAGAACACAGAGTCGGAGATAAGCAACGTCCCGGTATGCCTGGTTAAAGGACCAAAGAAGTGCGGAAAGAGTACGTTAGCGCGAACATTGGTGAATCGTTTGTTATGTCGGTCAGTTTCTCTTGGGCGTATCTCGTGGCTGGTCTTATATTGTTTTTGCAAATAAAGGTATCGTCGAGTCGCCTTCCTCGAATGCGACTTGGGTCAATCCGAATTTACTCCAGGCGGTATGGTAGCCCTCAACATAGTGGAGAACTTTGTTTTCGGTGAGTCGATACTTTCCAGTCGTGTGGTTGGTTTGGAATAGTGTAATTTTTACTAGGGCCCCCATTCACGCATCCAAGTTTGCCATACCGTGCACACTACGTCGGGTCCACTTCACCACGCACGAGTCCTTCACACTATCTGCAATCGATTCATTCCCTCCTGGAATCGTACAGGCTCGATCTACAGTTTTCCGTATCGATCGATGAGCCCACGTCTGAAGACGAGCGCATACATGATATTATTCCACTCGTAGTCAATACGATGGGATGGACTAAAGGTCTGGGTGCAGACCTGAATGCACGAATTGAAGAATTCGTCGAGGCCTCGCACACATTCCACATTGACCACACTGAAGAGCATGACTGGCCAGCACCACCTCAATCGCAGCATGTCCCGCGATTCCCAAGTGCCTTACCACTTGTGGATACCGACAGGAGGCGGCCTATCAAGGTGGAAACCATCCATACAGAGACAACAAACACGTACTACACTGCGACGGACCATCGCCATCTCAATATGTTGTCGTACTTCCATGCAGTGTTTCCCGAACAGCCCACGTTCTCATCAGGATCTGCACCCAATCAAATTACTCCCACTAGCTGGGATACCTCGTTACCGATGTGCGCTCGATATCCTTACCAAGTGCACTGTACGCAAGCGTTCGATCAGGTTTACCTGACCGGGCCGGGATACGAAGACGTAGTGCCGTCCGAGCTGACGCGGGTGCTCAATGGTGCCATTGTGGGGCTCGTCTCTGGCAGTCCCACGAACGGTCTCTCCCGAGGCGTGCAATTAGCACCACAAGAGTCATCCTCACTGTCATACACACCCGGCGAGCCACCACCCGATCCGGCGCTCTCAATGTGCCATGGCCTCGCGCTAATTCGAGGGATACCGCTTTCACTCAACCCCCATTCGCCATATATCCATATTCTTACCTCGCTTCCAACCGCACTTCTCGCCCAAACGCGCCTGCTCGTGAAAGGTGAAATGGAATTGCCGATATGGGGCATGCTTGACTTCCGGGAGGACGAAGTGGGCCGGGTGGCAGGCGTGGAAAAAGGACAGGTGCCGTATTTGCAGTGGGGCAAGGCCGAGGGGATTGGAAGTGAGAAGCGGCGGGCGAGACGGAACTTGATGCGGAGAGGACAGATGTAGGACTCGGAGCTAGCGCCCGTACGTGAGTGCTATGCTGCCGCATTCGTTACAAAAAAGCATGTTATGCGATTGAGATGTCGTGTTTCTCATCTCAACTTTGTTGCCAGTGGCGCAAAAGCATGTTGTGCAATTGCAAACAAACCAGCATCATTCGCATGATTATGATGTGGCTGGCGTTGATTTAGTCGTAGATCCTCTGGATGAATGTGCTGGGTGCTTCGCACCGTTAAGATTGGACACTGACAAAATGAGCCTTATAGATTGACCCAAATCCATTACTGACCAGCTGTCGACAGGTCGGTCTCGGGATAATCGTTCCAGCCTCCGATTCCAGCTCTGTAAAGTTCCTGGGGTGTTTACGTCCGAGGTTAGCTTTCATATCGTTCTCTCGAATCGGGAAGGACAGCACTACCCTTTCACGTGAGAAATCGAAGAAAGATACCAAGGCTAGGGTACAAGTTCCGGTATACGACCGGCCTACTATTCGGTCATTGTTCGTCTTCGCTGGCGGCTCAGGTCAGTATTCAAGTTTGGCAGTGTTGCACGACCGGCTTCAGGAATCAGCAGTACTCATTCCTACGTAGGAACAGGGGTTTCTTCAGTTCAGGAACTCCCTTGACTCGGACGAACTCAATGCGACGGAGACTAACCATCCTTCGAGTCGTCTATTTGGTAAGCTGGGGTACAAAGTTGCATTGATCTCTCGCGGTCCCGAGCATCTCAACAAACTCACCAACGAGATCGATCAGAATGGTGGAGAGATGCGAGTTGACCGTGCCTGATCCGACTCCTAACGAGACTACGTCCGGTCAGGCTGCACCAGTTTCGGATTACACTCCGGCCTCAATCCGTTCCGCATCCTCGCACGTTAGAGCCCACTGTTTTCCTGGTGTCTTCTCCCTTCTACGTTGCAATGTTCAATGCTGGATATGGCACATGGAAGCCATTCCTGGAAATCACCGAGGAAGTGCGCGAATCGTTGGATACCAATATTATCGCCGCCTTTGCTTCTGCCTGAGAAGTCATGCTCGAATTCACAAAGAACCACTTTGAACAGCCAAGTGAAAGCGGAAAGGGTGGCGCCAGAAAGAGAGGTACTCTGATCTTCATAGAGGCTACGGCTGCGGTCAGAGGAAAACACCGTCACAGGCGCATTTGCAACTGGAAAATTCGGTATCAGGGCGTTGTTGCAGAGCTTGGTCAGATAATTTTGAAAACAAAACATTCATGTTTGTATTTCTGTTTCATTTTTCATTGCTTGTTGAAATTCGGCGTGTATACGCAGGTTGCGCATCCAAGTTTCCATGACTAGGGCAAAACGGGGTGCAAGTGATTGATCCCGCTCGTATTTGCTTTTTGAAACAGAGCATCATCGACGGAGGTATTCTGACCGACCCTGCGAGGGTTCCGCAACGACCTTACCTAGAAGGCCAATGCAGACGCCCGCTTTGTCTCGATGAAAACGTTGCCTCATCATTGCCATTGAGCACATATAGGCACAGCTCAGCGTGGGCCTGGGAGATTGACTGTAAGTTCGCCCACCTTTTTCTTGCTGATCGGAGAATCCGTAGTACGACCTGCTTACGAATAGTGGTGAGCACTGCTTGCAACTCTTGCGAGGTTTTCATACAGCGTTGTAAAGCGCTCATGTCGAAGGATCTACGTTTATGCTTGTCATATTTGTTATTGAAGTTGTGCTGGTGGTGGATGTTAAGATATCAGGGTGTTAGCGAGCCGTGACCCTCGACGCCTATCTCAGATCTCAGCGCTCAGCATTGAAACCGGAACATACTCGTGTGACGTAACAAGCGAAACGAGGCTGGGCCTAAGTATGTGCGTTTCGTGAAGGTGTTAACCAAACTTGGAAGCGGTCTTGCATCATTCTTCAGGTTCGCCCCTCTGCCTCCGGGAACATCGCACAACCTCGAACGGTATAAAATGGACCGACTCGTGGACGGATCAATACCCCGACGAAAAGCAAAAA
Source organism: Leccinum longicurvipes (assembly GCA_038093135.1). Classification (NCBI taxonomy): domain Eukaryota; kingdom Fungi; phylum Basidiomycota; class Agaricomycetes; order Boletales; family Boletaceae; genus Leccinum; species Leccinum longicurvipes. The sequence goes on from JBBPRP010000270.1 coordinate 11,872, forward strand.
AAAGTCACTATGCGAATCCTCTCTTGTACTCCCGTCCTTCTTTTCGTTGTCGCACTGGCCAACCTGGCCGCCGCTGCCCCTTTCCATCATCATGGCATGATGATGATGAAGCAAATGCGACGCCACCACCATCATTTGCCGAGAATAGAAGTTGCGTCTAGTCCGGACTTCAACTTGACATGAAAAGTGTGTCTCCTCCATGCCCAGGCTTGCACTCGAGCTGAACAAATTTTTCTTCTAACTAGCTCCGAGACCATATACCCCTTGTCGCAACGTCCGTGTTCATGTAGAGAACGTGTATGTGCAGTGCATGTGCATGTATGTATCCGGGGAACGAAGTCATTATCATTGTAGCATAGAAAGTATACGAGCCTCTGTCCTGGCCATATTACTCCATAGATGTCCGCGAGTGTCCGAGATGCGCTCTCTCAGTTGGCAGAATATACTCGGAGTTGTCGGCATCACTAACAGCACTGGCATCATGAAAGGAGTCCTCAGAGCGCTGAAGACAGTAGTATCAATTCCATCCATCCTTTTTTTCTTTGAGTCGGCGTTTCGGGTCCGAGCAGAACCCCCGGCGGAGAGGTTCCCCTTCTCATGGACGTCATCAAGAAGAAATTCTTGTTATGTCGTGAGAAAGCGCAACGGGTCCCCGCGTCGTCCGCGACGATTCCCCATCATCCCCCGTTTCATAACAGGGGTCGTCCCTGCAACGGTCGTCTTCTCCACCACGTATGGTAGCTCATCCGCGACGAATGTTACCGGTCTTGTTGTCAAGATACGATACGAAGACATGGAGAACGGAGCGTGCTCCCGACGAGAACCGCCCCCAGGATCCTACAAAAGCAACAATATCAATCCATACGGAACCTGTTTGCCTAGCCAAAAATGCCAAGTGTAACTCACCATCCTTCGGAAATTGGAATATCTTCGACACGCGCAATGATCGAATTGACCCAGTAGTGCTGATTTGGTGCAACCGGGATGTCGTTGATATCTTTAAAGACGAGCCTCTTGTCAGGGTTCTTTAGCTTGATGGCGACAACGAACGTAGATCCACCAGAATGGAACATTCCCAGCTCTTCCTCGGCGCCCCCAACGGGTATGGGATCATTGATGTCTTGGGACTTTTATTTAGGTTCAACTGTAGAAATCTCGGCCATACCAATTGCAATGAATGCAACTATCAGCAAACCACTTTGATAATCTCAAACGGTATCAAATGGAAAATTCTTGAAGGTGACACACAGCGCGGTACATAAGTAGTAATGATATCAACTGGAGCCCCGAAACTATGTCTATTATGTAGATGGGATGCGGTCAGAGTAAGAACGACTACAAGGATCCTACAAAAGCAATAATATCAATCGAACCTGTTTACCAAAAATGCCAAATGCAACTCACCATCCTTCGGAATGTCTTCGACACGCGCAATGATCGAGTTGACCCAGCAGGGCTGACTTGGTGCAACCGGGACGTCGTTGATATCCTTAAAGACGAGCCTCTTCTTGTCAGGGTTCTTTAGCTTGATGATGGTAACGTGCGTAGATCCACCAAAATGGAACATCCCCAGCTCTTCCCCGGCCTCAACGGGTACGGGATCCTTGATGTCTTGGAACTTTTGACCGGGTTCGACTGTAGAAACCTCGCCCATTCCGATTGCAATGAAGGCAACCTTTTCAATCTCCTCGTTGTCCGGTTCAATGATGAAAATGTATCGGGCAGCTGCAACAGAGAGCCAAGGTTGGGAACGACTGATAGCAAAGTATGGATTGCCCTTCACCATGCCATCGTCACCAAGAGAGCCTTCGTCAGGTAACACGGCATAGTATGTGCCATCTATTTTGGCGGTCGCAACGACCTTGCCCTTGACAGGGCTGTTCCAACGGTGATAATCATGGGGAGCGAGGAATGCTTGATACGCTGTTCCGCCTTCAAAACCCTTCGCGTACTCGGCCCCAAGGCTGCCAAACATGTCGTAGAGGGAGTAATTCTGACCCTTGATCCAGAATAGGTCCTGAAACTGCACGTTATGAGCAATGCGGAAACAGGTGGATTCGCAAGGATTGTTGATAACGGGAACGTCCTGCCCATTGCGTTTGAGCACTTCGACGGGGCGTAACTTGGGGTCCTTGAACTTCCTGGTGAAGAAGGAGTCCCAGGTTTTGTATCTCCTTGGTGGCTCGCAATCGAGAGCAAAGGTGTCGTCAAAGGCGGCGCCTCTGAGTCCCCTCTCCCACCTCGCCATGCCCACCTTAGAAAACCACCCCTCGTTCTCATCCTCCGTGAACACACTGGCAGACTTCTCCTTTGACAGCGTGTCAGTGGCCCAGCCGTTCAACAACTTCTTCACTTCATCATTGAAATCTTTCATTCGGAACAAATCGTAGCCCGCAGGGGTATTGCCATGTAAACTGAGGGCGACGGTAATTGGTACGGGAATTGACTGTCCGATCACCTCGCCTTTGGAATCCGTAACTTTCCAGAACCTGGGACCAGTTTCGAGGATACTGTCGAGAGTGGCCCCCAATTGGTCGAGGCTGTCGGGTACTTGACATCCTTCCCTACGCCACTAGAAAAAAAGAGGACTCGGTTAACAGTGCGTCCTGAGGCTGCCGGGCACTTGACATCGTACCTTATGCCACTAGAAAAGAAAGATTAGGTAACAGTGCGTCCTGACTTTGATTCTGCCATACATACATTGGGATTCTTGGTATAATTTTCGACTTGCCTGAACATCCCGTCCGAAAGGGGCTTCATATCCTTGCTGTCTTTGATGGCCTGGATAAACGCTCTAACATGGGGGTCCTTCGGCTCCTCAAATTTGCCATTGCTGGGTCTGGTGCCATTGACATGTTTATCAAGGAAGGCTTGGCAGATCTCGGGGTGCTCAGGCAACCAGGGGTGAGGTTGTGTTTGAGACATAGTGGTTAGAATAGAGAAAATGGAATACCGAGGAAGAGCGTTGTTGGATGGAAGATCGATGAACTACAAGGTCGACTCTTTATATCCTCAGACTGTTTTCACCAGTCCGAAAACCGGACATTAAGAGCCCATAACGATGAACCGAAAGATGGCGTTCAACAGTTTGTCAGTGTCAACAAGTTGTGCCACATCACAAGAACCTTGGGTAGCCGATACGCATCGGCTATTTATCCCAGCCCGATACTTATTAGTTTGACCTCACAAATGTATAGATAGGTACCTTCTAGTACTTACCAGGCATAAACCAACCCATACTCTCTCATAAAACGTACTTTTTTTTTTTTGGATTTCCCGAGTTCGTTCGTTTGGAGTGATTTTGGGACGCTGGCCCATTACTGGCAGGAGGATTGTTCATGCCGTTAACGCTTATCGCTCTTTCATATCCCTTACTCCCAGTTCGGCACTGCACAAAATATACAATACTTTCGTCATTTTATGGTACACATGTTATTTTTCATGCCATACCTGTGTTTGCGAAGTTGAACGAGCAAAAACAATGCAATAGTTATTGAGATCGCGCAGTTGACCACGACATGTCGGAAACTCAAATTTCAATCTCAGGGCATAGGCGGTCTGACCTGTTCGGCACGAGATGTTGAGAGGGGAGATTAAATTCTCGTCATGGATAGCCTCAACTTCTCTCCTTCCTACGACTTCATCCAGTCCGTTTTTCGTTCTGATACTTGGTTGAGGAACCATTTACGTGCTAAATAATAATATTTAAGTCCTAATTTACTAGTTAATAAGTGAGATCTCTTGGACTCTGGGGCTCATTGCATTGACATAAGGCAGGTACAGATCTGTCGGACATCCTCTGATATTTTGTTAGATTGGGAACAGACTATGGTTCATCATAATCTCCCTCAAGTTTTTGTCTTCAGTTAGAGTACATACTTGGCCATCTCACGTAAATTTTTCAGGATGGTAGAAGAATGAGAAGGTATTTAAATATTAATGTTATATATTTTTAAAAGTTTTGCATTGCAAAGTCTATTTTCGTTACCCGTACACTGACAGTACTAGTGTATAGGTGTAGTAGTTAGTAATCCAGGATTCATCTCGAGTCGCTTCAAACCCTGCAGCTGCGACGATGTGATTCTGGGTCAAGTTCGAGATAACGGGCGAGTCAAACGAACTTGAACTGAAGGGGACAATTTCGGGAACGGTGCGGCTTGCGTTGTTCTAACGAGGGTGATGCCATCGAAAATCGGAAAGAATAGCAAAAGGAAGTGTACAGCATCGGAACCGAGAAACAAGTTGCTAGTTCTCATTCTCCCTTTAGAGAGTCAACATCATCATGCACGTATTGATACGTGCCACAGATTTTGATGACAACTTGCCGAACTCTCTTTGTCAACGCATCGGTCATTTGCGTCAAAAGCACGCTGTGCGATTCGAGAATCTTGCCGAAATTTGTACTGATATCAGTGTCATGCATGTCCTTCTTTCTCGGATTGTTCCTTTAGAATCCTGTCAACATTTTCTGTTCTTCGAATCCATCCTTGACCTAAATTCGAGCCGGCTGATGTCAGTAACGGGCGGGCCGACTTCGCCTGACAGAGAGCACAAAACTCCGCTCCTACCTTCTCCAAGAACCCTGGATCCGTGATCACCCTCATACCTACATGTGCAAGCGCCTTGGAAACGGTATAACATGCTTCGTGTGCGACGTCAGTGGCAGCTGCTTCTGCAAACTCCTTCGTATGGTTTCCCCCTCCGGGCACTGTGGGTTTGACCACAGAAGGGTCCAATTCATTTATGAGTGCTCGTCAGAAAAGTCTCGTCGAGGACGACGACTCAAGGAACACGTACAAAATTTAGGGTGCACTCCAGGCATCACTGGGGCCGTCAATAAACGGCGTATAGAAGATAAGGAACGTATATACAATAAGAAATGTTTCCCTGTGGAAGTTATCAAGTTCAGGTTTGCCATACCAACTTGGTATGGCTTACGAAATCCGTGGACGCAGTTGAGATGCTCCGCGCGTAGTCAATAGCTCCGTATCGTTTCCTAACGACGTCGGCAAGTTCTTCGCCTGGTGCATCCTGTTCGTGAGTTACCAGAGCGAAACTGCGTTCTAACTAACCAAGTATTTCGTTCTGAATGAGATCGTTTAACGCGTTTTCTTCCTTGAATTCGACCTCAGTGCCAGTAGTGGTAGCGGCAGCCCTGGCAGTATATATTTGTAGTACGACCAAAGACGTCGATGGATTCCACGTACTGAAAACAAGATTTGACCCGGGCTACGGTCTCTTGCGCTTCTGTGGTCGAGGGGGCTCGTACGAGCCAACTTTATCAAGGGTTCCTGCCAGTTTGGGAAGGGTAGTCACGGAATGCACTTACTGCACCCCACATTTATCGGGAATAACTAAACACATTGATTAACGTGATGTAGAAAGGCGGGAAAAGGTAAAACTGACCATTTGGAACCCAATCTTTCCCTTCAAGGATACCATGTGAGCGATGGGTTGGCTTGATTTGCTGACGTAAAAGGCCAATATTTCTGTAGGCAAGAACGCCAGCATCCAATGCGTCCTTGCCTTCCCAAGGGCTCAAGCCGGCATGGGCGCTGAATATTGAATACCCGGTAGGTTAAACTAAATGGTCAAGGACACCTTGCCATTTTCTTACGTTTTCCCAGTGTATTCTAGCGGGAGCTCGACTAAGGCGAGATAGCCGCCGAGGTTGGTGGAGTAGGGGGGACCTGGTTCTGGATGACACCTGTGTAACCAGAAGGTCTGTGAAAGCCTAGGATCTGATTTGAACACGGCAATGCCCTACATGAGACAGATGTCCATCTCCTGGTACGCACCTCTATCCCACAACAGAACTTTGCCAGACCCATCCTCTTCGGCTGCACCGAGCCAGTGGCATTGAGCGAAATGTTGTTGGGGTAAATCAAACAGAGTCTCACCGGGGGTCCCTAGCAAGATTACTTTGCCGTCGATGTCCAACAGTTCCATAGCTACTTTGGTGGCACAGGCAACCGTTACACCCGCAATACCGATCAGATTGTGTTCGCATCCGTGTCCGATCCCAGGGAGCGCGTCCATCTCGGAGTTGACGCCGAGAACATGGCCCCCTTGGCCGTGGGTATAACTAGCCACCCAGGCAGTATCGAGCTCAAGGTAATGCTCCTGAACAACTCATTCATGGCCTTGCGACTTCATGAAATCTGTATAAACGTCGTGGACATAGCTAGTGGTAAGTGGTGCGGATTCAGCTCGTGTCGCGGCGTACCCACTGACAGCAAGAACAATCATCGCACCTTTCTTCAAACGACAACTCGGGATGTGCTAGAATGACCACAGCGCAAGGCATGGTTAGCTTAATCGCGAGGCTCGATGGATGTGTGGTGAGGTCCCTCACCATGTATCTTGTCACTCAGCTCTCTCAGCTGGGGACTGAGCGAATCGATCGTTTTCTCGATCACTTCAAGAAT
>JBBPRP010000271.1:0-18292 GCA_038093135.1 Leccinum longicurvipes
CTGGCTGCGCACCCACGTGCGATCAGCGTCGTCATTATCGTCGTCTTCATCTTCGTCGTCGCCAGATTGGCTGTCTTGAGAGTTTCTTTTTGGTACAAAGTCGTTACGGAGGGGCGAGTGTGGCCTGCGGGGGGAGGGCGGGTGTCCGTAGACGGGCTCTGGCTGTAAGCGTCGATCAGTCTGATTTGCTGTGCGTGCGGAGCATCCACCGCACCAAGTTCAGCGACGTCGGGGGCGGTATCGACGAAGTAGTCTGGCGCCGCTGCTGAGCTGCTTGAATGATGGACGCTGGAATGGGCCTGGGCGAAGAGAGGGCGTTGAGATTAGCGATGCTTGGGGACAGTGAGGTCGTTGAGGATGTGTTGAGGGACTGCGAGGACATCGTGCGGCACGGCGAGCGGGGGTCGAATTTAGTGCCTGCTCGCTGTGGGCGACGACGAGCACGATGTCCGCGAGTTGGGCGGGGCGTCGAGAATGGCGTTGAAGTTCACGACAGGCGTGCGAAGAAACTTCCTGAACGAGAATTGCCTGATCCCGACCCCCTCAGGAGAAAAGAAATTTTGGCGGTGCGCGGTGGACGGCGACGTGGCTTTCCCGACGACGTCCATGACAACCACCGCGACAAGCAGCAGCCACTCATGGATTCGAGACGCGCAGAGACGTACGTATTGCTCAGCTCACCGCTTGACGCTCATTCGTATCCATCGCCAGGCTTGAGGCGCTCTCTGCCTACTTGCAGCACCAGAGATCCTTGCTCGCACGAACGCAAGCCGATATCGAGAAGCTAAATAGGCTCAGGGAAGAAATTAGCGCGTCACCAGAACGCTTTGCGAATCGCAGCAGTTTCCAGGTATTTCGCCGTCTTCTCGTTCATGCTACATCATCGGTGAAATTCTACGCAGGATAAAAACGCCTCCACTTCCCAGCTACTCAGAGTATCAGACCTACAAGATTATCATCCGGACCAGTTCATTCCGACTAAAATTGACTGGCAAGCATTTTCATCAAGTGGTCTGCGTCTACCACTCAATCCTTGGCCGCGTGTCATACTCATGTTCCTCCCTGATTATAGACCCAACACCTCTACGTACCCTCGCCGTTCGAACTCGCATAGATTATACTCAACGAGCTGTCCCTGCTAATACCCAGCGATCCCCGCTCTCCTTTCTTCAGAAATTTGTCAAAGATGCACGAAAAGCGATCCTCGACCCCGTATTTGAAAGTCTATCCACCTCTGCTGACATGGGCGGGTTATCTAATCCTACGTTCACGTCTAATCCTCACGTTAACTCACCGTCGTCGGACGACCATAATCCTATTCCCCACTTTACTTCACCGTTCTCTCTCTTTGAAGATGAAAGAGAAGAACACTTGCAGGCACCAGTTGTTCAGGACACCATTCGCAGACGTGAACGCGCACGCACCAAGACTCGAGAGCTGAAGAAGCGCAAGACGAAAACAGACCTGGTCGTCGGATGCAAACTCGGAGAGGAGGGATCTAGTCATCCATCCATCCGAAATGACTTGGAAGACGAGAGCATGGAAGTAGACATCAGCGGAGAGACGCCACAGCCTTGCCCATCCGCGTCATTGGGCAGCTCCTTGGATCAAATCAGCGAGTCTATAGATGCGGATGATGCTCGTGTACCAACTCTGGAAAACACGACGCAGTCCACGAAGCTACCAAGAGCCCGTCAGCATATTGATTCCCGCTGGGATGGCAGCAATCGGTCATCCCGTACACGTAAACCCTCTCTGAAACTTCAGTCTCAGTTTCTGACAGCACGAAACCATGAGCCGTCGCCTATATCAGTTCCCCCAATTCCTTCACAAAGCCTCGGTAAGCGCTGTCGCGACGTCGCGGATACAAATGACACGGCCCCAAAACCGAAGTCTGAACCGTTGTCTCTGTCGGGAGCAAACACGGAGGCCGATCAGAACAGGTCTGATACTTACAAGCAAGCTTGGTCCATTTCCGAACAACACCTTCTCGAACGGCTGTTGGAGGAGATTCCAGACGGGGAAAGGAACCGGTGCGTGTGTAGATGCACAATCTTCTTTCGGTTTTAACATCCACAGCAGGTGGGCCAAGATATCGCAAGCCATGGGAGGGCGTCGGACGCCGAGACAAGTTGCAAGTCGTGTACAGAAATATTTCGAAAAGTTGAAACGGTTTGGAGTGAGCGTAGACAAGAAGAAATCATAGTTGAATGGGAGGACGCGTCGGATCGAATGAACAACAAAATCAAGTCGTTAGCTGAGATGTTTAGATTTGTAACCCTAACCCTAATTCAGGGTGTGAACCATGTGATGTGCCGGTCCGAGGAACACTCACACCAGACGTACTCAACCTCGTTTTCCATTCTACCAGCTCCACGGTTACCAGACGTAAAGTAGCACGATGTCGAACAAGCGGTTTGACCCCAACAATGCTCAGAATCTCGTCGAGGTGTGTCCTTTAATATTGCTCGTGGAGCGCATTGAAACCACGTTGCTCATGTGAACCTGTGATTGCGGATGAAGATCGAGAAACAGTGCGTGCACGCATTCCATAATGTGCTGCACGTCGCGCTGATGAATCTGCGTCCGAGTCTAGATTCGCGGTCAAGGCTGTTGAACATGCGCAAGTAAGTTGCCATGCTGCATTTAGGGTCGTGGACCCTCGTGTTCAGTTCCGGCCGCTGATCTCGTTCAGACATACTGGAATCTGCTCGAAAAGATTCCCCCGCGTGAACTCAAGCTGTCAAAGTCGGTGAATATGATGTTCGCGTCTCTTGCGAATAACAAATTTGTCGAGCTAGGTGGGACGATGAAATTTTTGAACAAACCATGGCCACGTTTCCAGAATTTGGCGAGGAAGGGCATGGGAAACTCGTGAGGCTCGACGAGAACTGGCTCAAGAGTGAAGAAGGAAAGAAGGAATGGAGAGAATTCATCAAACAGTGAGTGTCTCTGCGTCTTCGGATGGTATGTGGGTACTCACCAACAATCTTGTGGGTGATTATATGATAGATTTGAAGAGAAAGTCAAGGATTACAACTTTGGTTCACTCATACGTACAGACGCATCGAAGGAGTATTCCGAGAGTAACACCATATTCGGTCAGTTCTAATCATATGAGCGAGTATGTTCCTGCTGATCTTGCGATTGTCACGTAGTAATGCGAATGCAGTTCCTCGCTATCGAGGTGGGTACATGGTCCAGATAACACGCGACCCTGGCCATGACGGTGAATTGATGGGATGACAGATTGCTCGCAATCGACTTGGACTTAACGACAAGGCGCACGAGATCGCTAAGGTTGATGCGGAGAAAGATCGCTTGAAGAAGGAAAAGGAGGCTACGAAGGCTGGCAAGAAGAACGCAAAATCATAGAGCCCCACATCGGTGTGTACGTTGGAGTCGTGGTCGAGGCTTGCTAATTAGCGTCGACACGTCTTCAATTGTATTCTCTCACAAGAGGCGGTGGTCCCCCTCGCGTTCGGCCAACCACGGAGATGATTTGTGCGTGGACAGTTGTGAGAACACGGGTCTGACCCGAGCCTGAGCATGAGTATACAACCCTGTAAAACGTGGACTGCCTCTCTGAGCTCATGGACGAATCCTAGATAGCACTTCGTAAACGAGGGTTCATTGTTTTTTCCCCCTCCCGAGTCCCAAATACCTTGCGAGCGCCGCTCGATGGCGGTGCTAACCATGTTACGCCGTCACATGAGCACGTGAGGTGACCTGTCGTGTCGGGGTGTCACTTCTGGTAAAGCGAGCGATTTGCGCCATGGACGACGACGTGATATCGATACGCTCGGACTCCGACGACCAAGAACATGCGTCCCGCCGCGAATTGCTCGAGCCCGTCGTGCGACACGTTGTTGACGCTCTCGGCGGCTATGAGGGCGGCGTGTATCGCATGGGAGACGAGGTGAACGGGTGTCTGCGCGACCTCAAAAAGTTATGGCGCAAGGACGACACCGACGACGAACGCACCGTTGCGCGCATTTTCTGGGAGACAAGGGTCCTCCCAAACGACCTAATTCCTATCCTTCTCGCGACCGCAGGCAAAGGGCTCGTCGAGGACAAGCGGGCCATCGCCTGCGCAGACCTGGTGACCGCAATGACCTGGCCCATCGACGTGGCCGAAGAACTTCGGGAGCTGGACGAGGAGCTGGACAAGGGCACGGACTATACGCAGCTGACGCTGAGCCACTTGAACTACAAGGCAGCTCTGCTCCGGCCTGGCGTCATGCAGGCATTGTTCGGTATTATGTTGCCTCCTCTGGTGAAACCAACGAAAGAACGGAAGGAACGCGATGCCCAAATCGTCAACGTCGTCCTCCATCTCATTCGCAACCTCACTTTCATCAAGGACCTCCCCCCGAACATGCATCTGAGCGCTGATCAGGCGGAATATTCATCTCTGCAGACGAAGCTCGTCAAGGCATTGTCTGAAACACATACCCTGGACCTGTTGCTCACTATCGCCGGCAATAACGATCGAGATCCAATGTTCTATGCGTCAAACACCCTCGTTCTGGAAATTTTTTATTTGTTGTTTCGGGGTATCAAGCCAACGGCGTTGACCATCGACCAAACCAAGGTAACGGGCTGCATCTTTGTACGTCAAACGAAAACGCTGAATGAAGTTCACGCAGCAACCTGCCCAGAATCTACATCGCCTTCTTGCCGCCGAGGACAAGAAGAAGAGGGACATCGCACGTAACGCGTCATCCCGTCATTCGCGTTTTGGCACCACCATTGCCGTTCGGCTCAATCCCAACAAGAAGGCACCAGTTGATCGCAGTGGCGATAATGCTGGCTCTTCGGCCACAGCCGGTGCATCGGAAAGGGCGTCGTCCTCGAGGCCGCTGGTCCTTCACCGTCAAGCGGCCATCACTCGAGAATCGGGAAATATATTGGACTTTTCGAAGCATCAGAAAGCACGGAAAGTCAATAAGGTTGATGAGCTGGCCCGGGAGGATAGTCTCTCCCTTGAGGCTAGGCTCGTTTTGCAGGGGTTCGTGAAAGAGTTTGTGGAGTCTTCCTTTAATCGTGTGTTCGGTGTATTTTACTATCTTGGTGTGATTCTCACATCGTTCCGCTTACCTACAGCATTCCTTTCCTCATTGCTGAAGGACATCAAGTCGGAGCGGGCTAAAATCACAGAGAAGGACCATCTTCGACTATTGTATACCACCAAATGGTTCCTCGAGTTTTTCCTGAACTTACGATCCAAGGAGAATATCATCGATGGCGGTCAACGAAGGTGGATTTTCGGGCTTGTCGCAGAGGTCACTGATAGGAGCTGGATCGTTTGGGTCCTCAAACGGATGAGGGAGGCAATGGAAGAAAAGGTTTGTTGTATATCGTTTTAATTTTCTGTATTCCTTCGAAACTGACTGGGGGCGTATTTATCGTAGCCCAAGATGTGGAATGAATTGCAGGCGGGCATAGAGTGCCTAACGCAACTCCTTCTCTTGATCGACGACATGTCTTCATCGGTGATCTCCGATCCAGATCTCAATGATGCCGCGCGATTGCTCCAGCAGCAGTTGATATATAACGGCGACGTTCTCGATATTGCGGTGGAGAGTCTACGATCTTACAAGGAAGGGACACAATCATTGACTTATCTCAACTCGAGCGTGTATTTGGCCTATGCGCTTCTACGCATGCTTGAACGCTGGGGAAAAGAGAACAGCGGCTCTGTTTACGTCCGAAGAAAGGCTATCAAGAAAAAGAAAACGAAAGGCAAGTTTAGATCCCGTTTCAATAGCGGACAGAGTATGGAATCAATATGACCCTGAAGGAAATGATACTCTGGAAGAAGACGGCGTGCCTGATGTTGATGACGAGGCTGAGGCCGAAGAAGAGGAAGATATAATCCGTGAGTCGGTGTTCACTTTTGAAGCGTTTGAGATGGTACGTGGTCGACCGTGCACTTCAGGGCACTTTTTTTTTCACTTACTAAAATGATCACAACTGGGTCCGGTAAACAGAAATTAGCACTCCCCGAGATCACACGGACATTGCTTTTCTACCTCTCACGCTACAAGGAATTCGACTCCCCCGAGTTAATGAAGAGGGCCGTGGATCTGATTCACAGACAGGTTGTAAAAACGAAGGCGGAAGGGTTGTATTTCAATGTGAGTAGTGGTTTCACTCTTAATGCACGTTTATGTGTACGTCAACAGGTTTCAACTATGCATCTCTTCAAATCGATCCTCGACGATCAGCGGTCGCTTCCGAAGGACCGGCCATACAAGGATCTCATACAACTGATAACGTTCATATTACGCAAATTCTTCAAGGCCGTGGCAGAAGAGCCGTTCCTCATGATTGAAGTGAGGCATTCATCTCTCCTTATCTATCGTCCGATGTTCGCAATCCTTATCGAGTTTTCCGGACCATCCTACAATGTAGGCGTGGTATCCTATGAACCGCGGACACTGGAAACAGTACTCGAGCTGGGAACCTGAGCAGAAACCCAATCGCAAACGAGAGACAGCCGAAGACAACGGGGGCTTTTCAGGGGAAGTCCAGGTTAAGAAGGGCTATTCTTGGAGCGAACAGATTGGTATCGCCGTTGCCGCACTCGTTGAAGAAGGTAAGTCAGAATTAGTGGAGTGGGTGAAAGATGTAAGTGGTCACGCCTCGCCACGCTGTCGACACGACGCTGATGATGATGAACGTTTCGTCCTGGCTGCGCTTAGATTCTTGTTTTGGTCGTCCGCCAGCGCCAGCAGATTGTCGATGAGACGGATCAAAAAAATCGGGATGACGATGCCGATGAGATGGAGGAGGACGAGGCTCTGCGAAAGGATGTCGGGCCTTCCAAGGAAGCCGTTTCCAAGTTCACCGACTATGGTATGCGGGTATCCATCCATCCCTGGAACGCGTGGATGACGCTGAGCACAATCGTGCAGAAATCCCCTACATTAATAACGAGCACGCAGAAGCTGCTACCAAGAACGCAAGGCTTAAGCTTGTGTTCCGTCTGTTGAACTTTTCGATTCACGAGGAAGGTGCGTTACGTGCCTTTGCCGTGATCCCGTTCTTCATCACTGGAATGCGTGTAGATGCCGATGAACTGCAGTGGATCGTGCCCGCCCCAATCGTGCCGTCCGTCCTACGGGAACGATTGGAGGTCGTCGATCAGTTCCTCAAGAATCCTATCGACTTGGAGGGCAAAAAAGCGAGTGAGATGCTGAGTGGGAAAAAACGCCGACGCCGCAGGCGGCGATCGCTATCGCTCGGTTCCGACGTTGAGCTTCCTGATGACGAACCCCAACGGCGCAAGAAGGAGAAGAAAAAGAAGGAAGAGAAGACATATAAATCCGCACAATTTATCGAAGATAGCGACGAGGAGTACGGCGACATGGAGGCTTTCCTCAATCGGGAAAAGGCGTTGCGTGAGAAGACGGCACGCGCCGCCGCTGAGAGCGGGAAAATCGCGACGATGCGTGCCACTGGGACGAAGAAGCGACGAAAGAAGGGCAAGGATGCTGTCCTATCGAGCGCAGAGGAGGACGATCAGGTGCCCACCGCCCCGATAGTATTTCCGGACGATTCGAACAGCGACGACGACGATAGAATCTTCAAGGCGCTGGGCAGGAGTCGGTCGCCGTCTCCCCTGCCGAATGCAAAGGCCAAAACGCGACCGAAGCCACGCCTAGTCCAGAAGCCAAGGCCCGCAGCGGCAGATGAGACGATCCACATTTCGAGTGACTCCGAGCCGCAGGCGCAGGCGGACGCACAGCGGGCATCTGCGTCGCCGACGTCTGCGGTTCTCCGACCCGCAAGGAAGGGGCGGCTCGTACTGTCGGACGATGAAGTGTAGTTATTCGATCCAGAAATGTACGTTTTTCTGGGGGTTGTATAATCTCCCCTGTTCTCTTAATCTGTTAGTCCTTCAATTGGTTGCTCTCGATCTTCCCTTCAACCTCCCAGACGGTGATGACCTACCACACCTACTGAACCCGGGACAGAATGTTTTCGCGCTGGCGAATTGCTGGCATCGCGCGCATGGGCTGTGCAGTCCCCTACTTCTCTAGCATCCAGGGATTTGATCCGATCGCTTCGTATCGCGCTTTGAACGTCGAAGGCACTGTTGGCTCGATCCCAGTGTCTGTCCTCTTTGTTCTGCTGGCTGCTCCTTGAACGTAACACCGCACAACCCGAGTGGCTTGTCAACTTCCTAACAGGAGACCGCAGCCTTGTATCCCTTGGCGACTTTGCACAGAACCCGGCAACATAGAATTCCGATCGGAAAACGGCGGACGGAAAAGGAAATTAACGACCGTTCCTTGCGCTATTCCTAATGAAGAGAGCAGAGGGAGAGAGAGGGCGAAACTTTGAAATTTGCCCACAAGTTTTCTCAGGACCAGGTTTGGTGAACTCAGTTGAGCTGAGCTGGTCGAATTTTTCAAGCAACGTTGAAATTCCAATGTCTTTCTGAATGTTCCCGATAATCTCTCATGGTTTCTTTTTCTTTTTCCTTTTTCCTTTTCTTTTTTTATTTACTCGCGCGCATGCTACCCTGGTTGATGTGTGGCGGTCTTATCCTTATCTTCTTTCCCAGTGCCAGGCGCGCCGCCCCCGCCGTCCCCGCCTCCCGATATGTTATCGCATGACTACGACAAAGTTCAATATGACTGGGACGCCACGACGACCACCACGCTGAAGGCTCAGCGCTCCGCGTTGGACGCCCCAAGGGTCAATACAGGCACAGGTCAGACATTATAGCTTTGCTTCCTCGCCTTGTGAATTTCTTTTGGTTCAGCACCGCGCAAGCTACTAGACGCGACGCGGTGTGTTCTTATGGCATCGTGGTGCTGTCAGAGGATAGCACTAGACCATGGATCACAAGTGACCCTTGCTTTCGATTGATTGCCTTTTGGTCGAGACTCGCTCTCGACGGTTCCCAAATCCTGGTACCTCTCTCTTTTCCCCTCAGGCTCCCCCCAGTGTTGCCGTATGTAGTACGTAGCAGGTATGTAAACGTATCGCTCCAGGAGTGACATAACAACCCACGATCCATGATCTGTCAATAACGTAGGCCCGGTACTTGTACTTGGTCCCAACCCCCGCGCTGTTTTAGCGCCGCCGGCTCGTTGGTATGTCGCTTTACTCTCATTGGCTTCGCTTTACAATGTCCTTTTTTAACCTTTTTTTTAGAGTTTAGCTGTTCACCCGTTCGCCCCGTCGTCCCTGGTTGCGCACTTTGACCGTAACCACATTGTTCATGATAGGCTTCTCAGGATTTTTCCCTCGGTGCCTCTGACAGGACAATGTTCCACACCACGAAGTCACCCTTGACCTGAGATTACCGGTCGAAGCAAAGGTGAAAGGTCAAAAAAAAAATAGTGGCGTTTCTCCGTCCCCCCTTTCCCCCACCCCTTCCTCCCACTTCTCCCCTAAACTGTAGGCTGTGCGAGGAGTTAGCCGATACGGACTCCGGACCTGGTCAGGACTGGTAATCCCAGTGACTTGCCCAAGGTCTCAGCCGCCACACAGGACCGCTTGTTCACTCCCAACTGGGAGAGTGGAGTCTCCTGTTTTCTCGGGATCCTGCGCCGCTTTCTATTCTGAGGGACGGGTCGATGATTCCACCTTGCCCTTTCATCTTTCATTCCCGGCCTTCACCAGACCCCCCACTCTTCTTCAAACCCGGATGACAATGAGTCTACCAGCCATGGCATAGATGCGCTCGCAATTATGTACGTACCACGCTCGTTTTGGGGAAAAAGAACGAAAAAGGGGCTGGGGACGTACAACTTACTAGGGACTCAAGATCATGTTTGATTAAAAAAGAGAGAAGTTGCCTAAACGATGAGGTCATTCCGACTGGTTACATACGGAGTGCGTACGTTATCTCCACTGGGCCAGGCCATGGACAACGAATTTTTTCAATTTCTCCTGCGCATCTGATGGCCGTTCATGGTGACGTTGAGCGATTATGTATTTTCTCGCTCCCCTGTAGTCCCCACGCCACGCGCCCCCTCTTCTCCACCTCGAGATCTCAACAACAATGGCAGGGAACTTTGTACAAGTCGACACAGCTTCTTCTGTTTTTTTTTATCTTCCTTTTTTTTCGATAAATTGTTCCCCGAGTCTCAGCCACTAAGGATCATAATACTGCTCGAGGAAAGCCGATTGATCTTCCTGGGCCCTGTCGGCGTTCAAGAGTCCGAAACGATCGTGTTTTTCTGGCAGCCATCATGTCGAATTGGTCTCCTCAGGGCTTCGGGACCTCCCTCCCCAGGAGTTTATTGGAGTCGGTGTATGTAGTGATCTATCTTGTGGTTCTTCAAGTTCGCGGACCTTCTCGAGCTTCGTTTCCTTTCGTTTACTCGGTTCTATCTCTTCCCTCGTCTTCGTCGTGTTTGATGTGGAATTCCAACTTTTTTCCTTCGTCTATTCTCTTATCCTTGAGCAACGCACTGTGGGTTGTGTCAGACGACGAATCCCTCTCCTCTGACCTCTTCCTCTACTGCGTTGGCTAGTGTTTTATTATCTTGGTTAGATGATACTATATATCAGATCTTTCCGTATCAGCGATCATATGACCCGGGGGCGCCGCGCCTCGAGCATTCCACGAGGTCCGTACCTTCGAAACAAATTTGACAAGACGACCCGACTTGACCATATATGGTTATATTCGTATGTGCACATCGCCGCCATGCGCACCGCGTTCGCGTAAGTGCATTATTGCGAGCACAGGGCTGTACTACTTGCTACCAAGTAGACTAGACCGTACTAGACGTTCCTCAGACGCCTCGCCAGTCGCCGATGCCTGACTCTGATTTTCTCGCGCTCCCCTTCGATCGCCTTATCTTACCTGATCCATGCACAGACACGACCAACCAACCATCAAAAGTAAACGAGAACGCGATGTGACACGGTCAGGTTCGTTCAGCCGAGATAAAAAAAAAGGAAGAAATGTCAGATCAGTGGATCATGTGGTGGCTGCTGTTTCGCCCACCACGGACATGGGCGGGCGGGGGTGAGCTTGACCGTCTTCCACGTTCGGTTCGGTGTGATGATGGCGGTTTCAAGCCCAGACTCTTCGCGCCCGATGCAACGGGCGGCGTCCAACCACAGTTCGAGGCACGCTAGTATGTATCTGACATTCATTCCATTCGAGATGAATCCGAATCGGTACGCCGCAAGCTCGAAGGCTTCGGGGCGGCGCAAAGTGGATGGCTCCGTTGAACTCGAATTGGAATGCAATCTTATACCTGCTGATCAAGAGCCCGACGACAACGAGAAGAGAGAAATTGGATGGGATTTGAAACACCCATCAACGGTCGAATTTGAAAAGGCTCCACTTTGTATCGCACGTGTATGGCGCCACTCAGTGGCCATGGCCAGCGCCCCGTCAACACGGAGCCAAAATAGAGCAAAGGAAAGAAATGGAGAAGTAGACCGAAAAGTGACGATAAGTACAATGCTAAGATAGAGATAAGAGCCTGAAATAGAAAAGACCGAAGAGGGGATGGGGATGGCCGAAGGATACTGTATCATGATTCATGAATATGCGGCTGGCGTGGGCAGGTGGCTCTGGAACTTGTGGCACGTGTGTGTCAAACTCATTGAATGGGCGTTCGGCTCCTAGTGGAAGCTTAGTCCCCATTTGTACCAAATGTTTGTCTCAGCCCCAGCCCGTGTACTCCGAGCACGAGCTTTCCCTTTTTCACTTTTTTTTTTTTCACTTTCTTCTCTGTTCTTCTGTTCAAACGATTCGGTTCCCAGTTTCCGAATGGGTCTGAGGCGCGACGGGGTTGAAATTTTGAGAAATGTCCCCTAGAAGAGAGAGAGCCTGAGCGTGTGGGAGAGTGGGAGAGGGAGTACTGCATCTGATCGACCCGGGCCCAAACGACCCTAAGAAATCTTCCTTTCTTTCATCCGGGAGCAAAATAGACGTTGATTACACTTGTCGAACGTCGAATATCGGAATATTATGTCAAAACATTTTGACGGACGCGGTCCGGCGGGTGATTATGTACGACGTTAATACATGCTTGACAGGCAAGGAAAAAAAAAGGGCCGTGAGAGCGAGATCGATACTGTGCAGCGAACCAGAGGTAGGGGCGAGACGCCCAAAGTGGGCTAAGCGACATGTACGGGGCATTTGAGCCGACGGGCCAACACGCGCGCGTTTAGCCAATCAGTGGAACTCAGAGAGAACACATCGCGATCAATCTTGGGAGTGACTTGCACAGCCGAGCAGGTGCGTGGGAATAATTTGCTCGGCCGGGAGATACCGACTAAATTGTCGATTGGGGTCAACGGGTTCAAAGTGGGAGATACGAAGGCGACTACTGGATGTGGAAAATGGCCCCCAAAAAGCTGGTTGGGCGCGGGCCGTCAACGGTTACTTACGGAGGCAATAAGGCCCGATGATCTAGTCGGTCGGTTTACGCTGGAAGTGTGTTGTTTTGTTTTGTTTTTCTTTTCTTGAAGTGGGGCTCGGTGGCGGAGTGCAGGCGGGATTCGCAGCAGAGAGTGTAGGTATGAAGGGCTCGGAGGATATGGCCAACGGATCTCACAAGGGCGCGCGAAAAGGTCCGGCCGCGTTGCATGTATCTAGGATACAATAAGGGAGCGCCACCGTGAAGGGCGACGCGGAGACTCTTGAAGCGCGCGCGAAGGGGTCAGAACCGACGTGCAATGCATTATCGATGATCGTGGAGCACTAGGACGGAATGCAAAGGGAGCCACGATGATAGCCGGTGTGATCAGCCGGGGAGACCGATAAGGCAAGAGGCGGTCTTGGCCTTGGTCGTAATTGGATCCAGGATGGAGGACGGGGGCGTGTAAGTCTATCTCGGGGCCAGTGGGACGGTGGTGGATGGGCCGCTTCAAGGAAAATCTGGACACATTGAACGACCCTTGGGGCGAGATCGCCAAAAAATGCCTTATTGACAAGGTCCGGAAATGGAGGGAGATCTGAAGAAGAACGGGATATGACGGAGTCCCTGAAGCGGGGCCAAGTCGGTCAGGTGATCATGTTGTTGTGGTGGCCGTGGTATCCGAGGGATGATAAGGTCGCGATACGCTCACGCGGGGGGCGAAGACAACTAGAAATGAGAGGAGGATTACAACTGGAGGATGTATCCGAAACCTCGTGTGCTACTCAGCGAAGAAGGGAAGCGGAGTACAGAATCGCGGTGATATCTGAGTTTAAAATAATAGTAGACAAAATAGGAAGAGCGGAGCGAAACTCGAAAAAGAATATTTGGCTGATCGGGGATCAACAGAGGAACGCATCCCTAAGGCACGGCGGCATTGGCAACGACCGCAAATTGCCGGGCCTTGCGTGAGTCCATGAACGAAAATTATTATCGTCTTCCTCACTGCCAGCTGTGACCTGCACCGCGTCGAGCTCCACCTCGAGACCGGTGGGATCGACAACGTCCCTCACAGAGGCACTGCGGGCCTGCACCGATCAGCCCGCATTGACGGAGCGTGCGGCGTGGGGAGGGCAGTCTCTGCGGACTCTGCGCGCGTTCCACGGCAGAAGGGGATTTCCTGACTTTTTCAAGGGTGGTGGTTCTCAAGTTCGTCGAGATTTGATTTGAGATTTGTTGGAAGAAGTAGTGGGAGCGACAAGGTTTGCCACCAGGGTCGCACTGAAGACATGTCGGCTGATTTGACAAGGCGAATAATTCGGAATCCGAGGCAGTGGATTCTTTTCGGGACAGCTAAGCTGGGCGTCCGGGCGTCTCAGCTCGCTCCAGTGCGCCATACAAACTATAATAACTCTCCCTCCATTTTTTCCTTTTTTCCAACCCCGACCTCTTCCTCTCTCTCCAAGGTTTACGTGATAACGTTACATGTCCTCGATGGCTCACGCCGCTGCTGAACCAGTCTCGTCACAACAGCCTGATCGACCAGAGCGCAGCCGTAATGCAAAGGCCCAAGCTCGCCATCGCGCAAAGCGAAAGGCCTACATCGAGCAGGTTCGTCGTCTTCCCCGTCGCGGAGACACTACAAGCTCCGCGCCCGTCTCTGCCCCTACGCGAATCCAACGCGTCTAACTCAATACCCCCTTGACAGCTCGAGCAAACCGTCACGAAGCTCCAGACCGCACTGGGCTTCACCCCCGACCAGGTGGCGGCGCTTCCGCCCCCGCTCGTCAAAATTCGTGAGCTCGAGCAAGAAAACACTCGTCTACAAAAAGAGAACGAGGAGATGAGACGTCTCCTCGGCGACTCGGATCACAGACACCTCTCTGACTACAGGAGACATTCTCTCCACTCATTCCACGACTCGCGGGGCGGCTGTGACCGCGACTTCAAGAAACGCAAGATGGATGATCTCTACATCGTAAGCCTCCTGGTGTATCCCCCGTTGTCCAGAAGACTGATGCGTATTCCATAGGGCGCCGACGCATCCCACCCCGACACTCTTCCTCGCCCGCCCCCCCTAACTATCCCGCAGCCGCTGTCGCACCAATACAATAACATTCAATCCCACAATTCGTCTTCTACACATGGTGTATCAAGTAACGGCTCTTCCTTGTTCAATCTTCACGCGCCAGCATTCCACCAACTACCTAACACCCCCTCAGGTTCTAGCTCGACATCCAGCCCCCCGTTTTCGGCGAGTGTCTTTCCTTGGTTTCCCTTCCTTGTGGGGCTAGAAATTATATAATGACCGTGCCGCCTTCCACCCACCAGCAGCCCTCCCAAATGAATCATTCATCGCACTCGCCAGCAAACAGTCGCCCTGGCTCGTTATCGCACACTCTTTCCAATAATTATCATTCGAGCCACTACGGGTCCGTCAAAGTTGAGGACGATCATTATGGCGTAAGAGTACGCAATCCGCTTTCCGCACCCTTATCTCTGACGTTGGTTTTGACCGCAGTCTGGCAACCACCACAATCACAACGGACAGTCGAATCACTACCACACGACGTTGCCCCCATTCGCACACACCGTCCCCGAAGCAGCCGACATCGACAGCTGGCACCCGCACACTTATTCGGCTGAGCGTGGTGGACAGGTGCACCGGTAGAATGTGGTGCCGACTCGGTTTCCTCATCGCCTCGGTCTTTTGTAGAGTATACCCTTTTATTGCTATCGTCGCATCTCGACCAGCCCTACCAGCGTTCCTTCCTGCCGGACTATAGATTCATCCACATTCTAGTATAATACATATTTTCTGCACTGTACAGTTTTATTCAGGCATTTCTAGTGGATATGTGCATGCATGTATAATACCCCGTAGTCCTCCTAATGTAAATAGCGCAGCTTGTGTTCAAAAGCGATGTTGGGCTGCTTGCGATCAGACGCGGGCGCGGACACGGACATGATCGAGAAAGTAAAAGATCCAAGGGTGACAAGGTGTTATGTATTTGTCAATTGATGGCGTTTGAGTAAGCATGACAATTTACCTTGTGGGGATCTGATACTTACGTATTTATGCATGCATTATTCCCGTATCCGAATCTCAATCTCCCTCCTCTTTTCGTCCGTCTGACTCTCCTGCGCGGTATGACCGATCGGAAGGGAAAAAAAATACTCGTGTCCATTAAACGGACAGCGGTTGTGATACTATATGCACTCAGTTGGTCCCGAACAACGCTAGTCCATTTGCGAGGATCCCCGATGATCGATCTTTCTGATGGAAACCGTTCGGCGACGTGCAATTCCCACCTTTCAAATTAGTTCGCCATCACCGTTGTTTGATCTCTCAGCACCGATTGTCCACCAGCAATGACCTTTCCTTTTCTTCCGCTATCTCTCATCGAGGCCAGCAGTTCGTGATCCGGGAATATGCAAATGCGCAAGCAGTTGGCCCTATAATTGATGTGTGACTGCGGCTTGTCGGAATCCGGAAAAGTGGAGCGAGTCAACACGCCCACGTCTGCCACATAGCGTTCAACTCTCAGTGTGCTTGATGCGGCGGCGGAGCCAGATCCTCCCGTATGGTATAGCAGTTCGGTGACTTTACTGAACCGAAAGGTTAGTAACTTTACTACTCCCCTAACTTTTTCGTTAGGTTCGTCATGCACGGCGGCACGCCAATATGGCGAGATACTTTATATTTCGCCTTGCTGACCTGTCGATGCGATGTCACTCCTCCGGAAACGAGGCACGCCGCCTGGCAGTGGTCCACGTCACTCATTCGCATGGCAGCACCACCTCAGGGGCCGATGAGTTCCTCTTCGATGCGCAGTCAAACCACGGACCTCTCTCTGAATGGGTCCGCGCCGTGAAACAAGCCCCATTGTTCGCAACAATCGTGCCACTCGTCCATAATTGTCATCAAAGCTTGCTCGGTTCCTCCTAACTTAGGCTTGACCCACAACAAATGAACAATGCGCCACTCGATGCATGGACCGTATCCTGTGTGGGTTGGACCACCCAAAGTTGCTACAAAATCTCAAGAGTGGCTCTCATCGTCATCATCATCCGTTTCTCCCACATCGCTCATCACTTTCGTTTATTTTATTTCCCCTAATCTAAATGGTCTCCATCGGCTCTCCAGCATCCTATGTGCCCCGTCGCTTCGAGTCCGGCACGTTCCCCGTCCCGAGGAATTACAATCTGAGACAGATGCTGTTCAATTATTCTCGGCCAGGAGCAGGGGACAGAGGCGACGGGGTCGTTTCTGCATCAAAGGGCGATCCATCATCCGACGAATCCGACCATGTCATTCCTTCCTTCCCTTTTAGCGACGTCCCCATCTACGCGGACACGGTGGACATTGAAGGTATGCAATATTTTGGTTCGCGTGTCTGTCATCCCCGTCATCTATTTAAATGATCATCGTTTTTACTTGGGACATTCACAAACTCACGCACACTTGGATTCGTCCAGCGCTGGCGTTTCATGAATTTTGGGGTTGCGTCTTAACGCCAGATAATGTGGTTTCTCGCATAGGCACCGACGACATTCGCTATCACGCTTGGATAGCCGCCAAACGTGTCATCGAGTCTGGACTGTGAGCGTTCGTATGAGAGTTGTTGTTGTAATGCTTGCTCACGTGATGCTGCTTATTCGATTTCCTCGACATCGACTTGTCATGGATGGTTCCAACGATTATTGCGTTTGCACACAGAATCGACCTGGCTGACAGGGAGGCACTCATAGCGGCGGCGATGGACCAATTTGTCAGTAGTTTTCCCCGTCCTTTGGGCCTTGACGTGTTAAATGCGAATGCGTGGGCGTGTTCCACATAGATGGTTGAATTGGGACTAGTGCTCCTGGATTTATGTCCCGGCCCACTCGTTGTCTTCGTCGACCCGCGTCTTCAAGACGATTCGGCACGCATGGTAGCCAAGGCCCGTGTCATGGTGGCCAAGTTTGGGGAAGCGCAAGTGCGGCGGTGGAGAATCATTGTCACGGTTCGGATCCCTCTCTTCTTTTTGGCTGACCTCTTGTGTTCTGCGGCTGTTCGGGCTGACTTTGCTTGTTTGGTAGCTGCCTGCGACTGAGGATGGGATACGTGCTGCCCGGGAGCTCAGAGAGCAGCACGGCATCCAGACGAACTTATCCTTGGTCTCGTGCCTCCCGCATGCTGCAGCGTGCATCGAAGCGGGCGCGGGGATGGTGAGTATGAGCGTCGAACCGGTGAGTCGCACTTCGTTATTTCGTAGCGGGGGCCGGGGCCAACGGAAACTCCATTCTAGATTATGGAATGGTTCGAACAGCGATGCGGTAGCCGATCGAAGGGACATGTTCATGTTTCACGGGAACACCCCGGGATCGAGACCATTCAGTCTTGTGCGACCTACATACGTCAACATCGACTCAATACCACGCTGCTTACAATGGATGTACGACAGGTAGGTTTCTACCACGGTCTTGTCCGTGGCGCGTCCGACGTTGCTAATTTTGTTCATCTGTGCACATATATATAGTGGGCTGAGCTGAAGCAGCTAGGCGGCATCGGCGCGACAGCACTTACGAAAGAGCAGCTCGACGAGATTCCGATGCAGCGATTGGCGACGTGGTACCCGCAAGCGGACGACGAGTTACCCGCGACGTTGCATGCTTTTCAGGAAGCGTTCCCGCCGCGCTATCTCGATTCAAAAAGGGGCTTTCTGGCGTCGCTCCCGGCAGAGTACCGAAGCTTGGTGACTGCGGTGTTATACGTGCGTCTGAGCAAGATGGCGAGCCACATGGAGACGATTGAGAAGGCGGTGTGGTACGAGATCAAGAAGCGAATTCGGCTGGAGACGATACCATTGGAACGACTATATCGTCGACCGTCCCCGACTGAGGCTGAGGTTCAGGCTGATGTTGGGGCGCGACGTTCCCGCAGGTCTACGTCTGCTACCGAG
>JBBPRP010000272.1:0-18284 GCA_038093135.1 Leccinum longicurvipes
TTCCGTGCTTCAGCAGTTGAGCATGCAGCAACCAACCTGTATGAGGCTTCGTGTACGGTACGCCGGCCATTGAACTGTTGGTCTGGGAAGAAGGATTCCAACTACCCTTCACAGATCGCCTCAAGATGCTCAGGTCATATTTCACGCGGTAGCGGTCAACGTTCTACCAATGGTGACTAGGCGTCTGGATACAGAGGAAAGAAGAGCGATTACATCAGGAAGCGTCTTTGTCTGGGAAGAGCGCGGACCCAACCCAGAAGCGACAGGCGTGAGTGCATAGGTCAAAACACGATGAAGGCATGAATCTCAAATCAGACTTGCAGCTTGGTATTGAGAGATGGACGGATGGCAAGAGGTATGTTATCCCAGGAGATACGCAATTCTCATTTACCAGTTTGCAAATAGATGGGGTCCAAGTCGTGTCCGAGACGTGAACTCGTTTCCCCGTTTTTCCCCAGTCACACTCGCTCATCCGATGCTTTGAAGGAATTCCTGTTTTATCAAGAAAAAGACCCAGACCCAGTCGATGTGGACGTGAACTCGGATTCGGATACTACGTTCGTTCACGATATTTCGCCTGTTTCTAGTCGTCTCAGGATACTTCCTTAGCCTTGGCTCTGGATCCCACCCCCACAACAATTCTCGTCAAGAACCTGTACGTTCCTCGCTCGTGAAACAAACGTATTCTGTATACGTCGATACGTCTCGGGGACGTCGAAAATGGCATCTGAGTGTGTTGACTTTGTCTCCAATAGTCATTGCCTCGCATTGATCATGTATTTTAGTTGCATACTTCACAGCCGACACAGCCGACGACTTGAGGACGGTGTCTGAGATTCCAGAACTTGCTCGTCTCAATGTTCCGCCTGGGAAATACAGAAGCGCTCGTCATAACCCAGCTCGGCACCGTGCACATAGGGACGAACAAGGAGTTCATATACCCCCTCATCAACAATTCGCTCCGTACCCCTCCCCGACACATCCTTTCAGCCAAACATTCCAGAATACGACATCACTTCCTGCGCTTGGTGTTGGCGGACCCCGTGGCCCAGTTAGCGTAGAAAGACAAGCGCAGACGCTCGCCCCGCTAGTTTATCTTCAAAATCTTCCTCCACCCAGGAGGCACCCAGTGGACGAAGAAATACTAATGACCCTTTATCCTAGTTTGACTTGATTCATCATCTCTACGTGTTCGGAGGTGTAAGACTGCACGTTTGTCGCCATCGCTATGTTGCTTCAATTCTAATTGAACTATCTTGCTTGATCAATTTGTTTCCTAGCTTTCTTGATGTATCTGTATTCGCTAGACAGGATGTGGGACAATATTGTACTTCTTACTACAGACCACGGCGGTAGCCGCCGTATACAAGGATATAACTTAATGACAACAAAACCATGATAATCACGACACCCGGATTTTCAATTGAGGCTATCAATATTTACCTCCACGTCATGCTGTATTCAATCGATTTCTTCCGCAAGATCGAGCTTGCCGACTAGTCTGTGATTCCCCTCCAGAGTCAAGTGAGCGCTCCACGACGCCACAGGTTCACATTTCGTTGTCCAGTGGGAATCGGGGTTCGATGGGGGGGGGGGACCGTCCCGTTCGGGCCCCGACTTGGTTAGCCCAGGGAATAGTAATGGGTATCAAAGTCTGTGTCCTACAGTATGGCCACCTGACGACGGAGCCATCCATAAACGGGTAGCTCTGGCCATCCAGCCATGATGACAAAATAGAACTTGTTCTAGAATTCTCGGTGGGGCCCAAGGGGGGACTAGAAGAGTAGCATGGTCGGAACGTACACGTTTGAGAAGAGGACGGCGTTAGGGTCCATAAAGAAATGAAGCCGAGGCGCTGCAACATGGAGGAACAAAAAGCTGTGCCTCCATTGGTGTGTCGTCCGTCGCTATGATACGAATTTGACCGTTATCCATGGGAAAGCGATATTCTTATTATTGACAAGGAACACTCCAGAGATTCAGAAGCAAATGGGGATAAATAATATGACCAGTCGAGTATGCGTGTCCCCAAAGGAAGGATCCCTTGGGCTGAGCGAGGGGCCAACAAAACGCCATTCGCGAGGTGCCGAGGAGCACGTGAAACAATAGCACCGCAAACGACGTTCGAATTGATACGTGTGCGGTAAAGTGCAAGGTGGGAGTCCGTGGGACGGGAGCGTGGAGGATAGGAAGAGCCATCATGACGTGTACAGGGTGAGCTTTCTTTAGTAAGAGACGGAAATTAGATTGAGAATTAACGTAGTTAAACGTTTAACAGGGGATCGCTGAAAGACGGGGCCGGGGCGGGCCCATCAGCAGATAATACGGTGAAGCGTCATGTGCAACGTGTGCATGGCAGATTTATGAGCCGAAAACCGCGGGAGTTTGGGGATGCGGCTCACTTAGTGTGCTGGTGGGGCTGGAGGGGGACGGTGAGATCAACTGCTATGGAATGCAAATGTCCGCGCTACGCTGGAAAGATGGTACCTGGACGGAAGAAAATGTCTGATATCTACAAATGAGGTTTCAAATCCAGCCATCCAGAAGAGTGAATCTCATGTGTTGTTCAATATTGTAGCATTCTGACCGGTTATCGCGGGACTTTCCAAGTGGTATGCCCGGCATTTTGGCTGATCTGAAAGGTGAGGCCTAAGAAGTTGGTGGGTCGAAAGATATATGAAGGGGTCGGCCGGAATATGCCGGAAGGAAACCAGTAAGTACTTACAAGATACCCTGCAGGACGTCACGGGGCATCCTATGAAGCGGGCCATAGACAGAAAAATCCTTTTTCTTTTCTCACTGCTTGGGAGGTGGTGCGATTTTTAAGTTGTAATAAAGTGATAGAGTTTGGGCAGCAATCGAGATTGACGACCAACCTTTTGGGTCAATTGCACCAATAAGGTTGAGCCAGACACTCTGAGTACATATGTATCACCTTTTCCGTTGACAGTTTTCTGATAAAATAATCCTGCCAGTCTGAAGTGCACCCGCTCGTACCCCTGGGATTGAAATAGTTTAATTAATTACCAAACTAAATTACCAAATAGCCTCCTCCCCCTCACCAGATCTCGGAAAGAATATACATATACACCACTCTCTCCTTCCGTCCTTCCCTGCCTCTCCTCCCATCCACTGCCATCTCTGACCCACAATGCAGCAGCGGCCGACTTGCACCAATGTTCGCATCCGCTCGACCCGTGATGCCCACAAGATTTTCTTTGCTGTCCAGCGCCGCATATTGCCCATGATCACCAGGCGGCTTGACGCAGATGAGCGCCTTGCCTTGCGTTCAGGTTGTGTATACGCTTGGGAGGAGCGAGGTCCTCACACTGAAATCACTGGTCTCGGTATCGAGCGCTTCACCGAGGGTCGTCGTTGGAGTCCCTCCCGCGTGCGAGACGTGCGGACCTCATTTCGTTTCCATTGACGCATGGAGCCGCTCATATTTGTGTTTTCAGGAATTTCTTTTCTACTACGAAAAGTACACGCCACCTGCAGACGGAGGTCACTCGGGGTAACTATATGCGCACAAATATTTTGTTACTCCTTATAATAGATCTCAACCAGCTCCTCTGATAAGCAACCCCCGCGAGACTGGGACCCCTTGGTTAAGCAGACATACTCTGTTTGGGTCGAAACAGAAAAAGGCCGCCGCAAATGGCATCTGAGTAGGTTCTCGATCACCGTATTCGTTGTACGCGCGTTCCTGATCTAGAATAGCGGCTTATTTCACACAAGCAACGGTCGACCAGCTTGGTACTATCGACGATATTCCCGGTGTTGCTGAGCTCGTAGTACCCGAGGGGGCCTTCCAGAGCACTCGTGTCAGCAAGAATCGCAAGGCGGAGGATACTCGTGCCCGCACAGATGTTATTAAAATACCCACCTCCGTGACTCGAACATACGCCGCATTCACTGCCGCGTATCCAGCCCAACCTACCCCTTACCCAGGGCCGTCACCACCAACATTCACTCAGGAACCTTATCGACTGAGTCCACAGACTTCCCACCCTCCTGCCCTTCATCAACCTCCCGATATCCCACAATACTCCGTACCTCCACCTCTGCCGTCACTTGGAACACTCCACACATTACCCCCTTTGAGACCTGACGTGGAGGACACCGAGTGCAAATCCCGTCGTCCATCTTTGCCGGGTATCCCTGATGCTCAACCTAATGCTTCGTACAGAGACCGGAAAGGTCGGGGTCGGTCTGCCGAATACTCGACTCCCAATCCCTCTTCTCTTTCCCGTCGTCCTACGATATCGCCCACTCATTCTCCTGTCAGTGACAGAGACTATCGACCGGAATTGGCTTGTATATACCCCAGCTCCTTTCGGGAGTCCGCTTCAAATTTTGATAGGCCCTCATCCACGGTTGGTATATTTCAACCCATTCCCGGCAGTGCAAGCCACGGCGAAAATGCATTCGCGTATAACTCGCAGGGGGCTGTATCCACGCAATCCCCGCATAACAATTATTCTCAGATCTCTCTTCCGCCACCTGCTCAAATATTTCGCTCTGAACCGCCCACTCAACTTTACGCAGTCAGGACACCTGATGAGCCTTCAGGTTCCATCGGACCATCAAGGGTAGATCTTGCACCGCTTCATTCTTTACAACGGCGCCCGTACCGCAGGGACCCTGTCGATGATATGGCTTTGCGGTCACTAGGTCCACGATCGGGGTGACTATTTTCGGATTCTTATCCGGTGCAACGGTGATAAATCATCTTGCTCTATCAGCTTCCAAAGCGACACTTTTCGCAACCACGACAACGAGCACCTACACCGGTGAAAAATGCATGCGGGCATTTTTTGATATATACCGGGGCTCAGATTGACGAGGGGGATCATGCAGATGACAATTGGAATTTTTGATGTCTTACCGATCTTCGTAGGATGGCCAAAGTATTTTTATTTTCGTGTACTACTCTAATAACACTAAATTTTTGTGTTCCGGGAGCCTTATGCATTTGGCTAAATTGCGAACAACGGATATAATGACGAAATTCAAAACCTTATGCGTATAATACGTCGACACCGAGTACAGATAAATTCAGGTCCGTCATACTAACTTATCCTAGCCTCGGTCGGTAGGGCTCAAGCAATGTGCCCGCGTCAATGCTGTAACATGCCCAAAACAGCGCAATCCTGGGCGCTCACAATGAACCTTGTAAAATATTTCTATCTGTCCCGTCCCGCCATCCCGTCCGCATGCCAAGCTGACAGCCAGGGGCCATCATGGTATCATGGGAAGAAGAGCCCTCTCTAACACGCCATTCAGTCCCTTTTCGTCTCGTGATCCGTACCATTTAATCGACCATCGGCACAATTCAAGACCCAAAGGTGACCGTTGTCTCATTCATTTAAACGATGAGGACGTCACCGAGTTCCGGACGAGTGGGCAAAGCAGGTTTTTTGACACCCACCCACTCATTCACGCCGTGTAACCCTTCCCCTGAGAACAACCGAGTGAGTTTAACATTTGATTACTCTAATGCCCATAAAGGCATGGGTTCGGGAAGCCGAGGTATTCGTTTACCGGATCCTGCTTGAGAACCTTGCTTGCCTCAAGGTTCTGGGCCTCCCGAACGAAGGTATGGTTCTTCTCAGCATGTCAACAAAGTTCCCCTACATTGGCGTCCTCCGCTCTTGGTTGATCGGGTGATCATTTCCGCAACCAGCCGGGGGAAACCCCCAACCTTGTTTTCTTTGTCGAACAAACGAGTAAATACCCTCGATATGAAGGTGGCTAGAGAGATCTTATCCGTTCTATCTGCAGACGCGGCGCTCTAAATCGACTCGTGCGGATCATTCCGGGCATTAATGCATACGCGCGCGAAGGCGCAAGCGTGAAGACCACTCTTGATAGGTTGGCTCTATGAAAAAAAAGGGGAACGCCTGGGCCCCCCAATGACCCACATATTCTAGACTCCTTCTAGATCCGTTCCATTGCAGTTCTGTGTCCCTTTACGTCTCACTGGTTTGCTGGAGTTAGTAGTCAGCTGGGCTATTTTGAACGCATTCGCGGGCGCAAGTTGATCGATCGGATGGCGCTTGTCCCCTCTCGGGACTGCTGGTAGGGCGAGGCGGTGCTTTTGCGGCTGCAGGGACCTTTTCGAAATCGGAAGTGTGCGGCCCACATTGAAAGAGGAATCGTGCAGACAAACAAGTCGAGCTGCAGGGTGACAACCTTTCGTCCTCCGTCTCAATATTTCCATCATAGGGTTGCGGTGCCAGCGGCAATGCATGACGATCAGGCATTCTTACCCCCTATTTTCGTAAGCTCCCCCCTCACGAGGCGTTTGTGAGGTAGCTTAGTACGCAAACTCGTACCAGACTTCACCGCTCCAAATATGGTGACGGGAGCAACGGCTCGAAGGGGGGGAACCAATGAAAGACAGCCAGCGTGGACAAGGGGAACGTTTTCGCACAAATTGTACAATACATATGTCCATCTCCATTTTCTCACCGCGTGTTTTTCATCCGGTTGTGCGGATGAAACAAGGGGGCTCTGGAGAAGACTTTTTACACGGGTGGTTTTGTTTCATGATATGAAATTGGTAAGAACTCCTTACCTTTTTTTTCAGTCGTAAGTACGTGCGTAGTCGGTACGCCCGCCGGCAAATGGAGAGTGATATATGTACCCACACGTCAACTGATCAGCAAGCATGGCTTGTAGATCCCATGTGCGAACCATCCCCATTTGAATGGCTCTTGCGAGGCAAAGATAAAGGCAACGAAGCACCCCTCGAAAACTTGCATAGTAAGTGCATGGTCAGCGGCCCGCAACATTCCGCTAAGGAGCTGTCCTTTTTTTGGTCTTCACCTTTTATTGACCTACCTGTATTTGCTCTACGTCGAGGGTCCCTCTGCCCTCCCCCCTCGCCACCGGCCCAGAGCGGACCGCGGGTGAGTGCGGCGAATCTGAGAATTTTAATCACCGCCACTCAGAGATCAAATCTTTGAGACGAGTCTCTTCATGTATGTACATGCTTACACGCGTGTGCGCGCGCGCAAACGCTGTACAATCTCGCTTGGCACTTGACACCAGGTTGACACCGAAACTTGCATGCGCGGTCCCAGAGGGCAGCGATAACGGGAAACGGCGATCGAGAGATAGCAAGAGTTGAAAGAATTCACCGGCAAGCAAAGCAGATTACCGACGGCCCCGCGGATTAAGTATAAGTATAAGAAGACCGTCCACCTGTCAGACGGTCTTTTCGGCCTTTTTTCTACTGCGTGGTGGCAGATGGGCTGTCACGGGGAAAACGACGGTCTCACTGATGGCAGTCGATGAGTAATGACATAAATGTGCAGAATAACAATGTGCAATACAGATAGTCTAACACCGCGGTCCAAAGAAGAAATAAGTGCTGCACCAAGAACACACGGCTACCATTCGAATTCACTACAAAAGATGGTTGGTAAAATAATTCGTCTAGAAGTATCAAAACGAATCTTACCCCGTACATTTGGCGAAAAGGTAATCTTTGCCGTTGATATGGATCATACCGTCTTTCAAGATACATTTCCATTTGTTCTTCACTCGCCCAACCTGTGAATGGTCGTGAGACTAGATATAAATGTAATTCGGCATGCGAACGGGCCTTGTCGTAAGTGCAAAACACAATGTCCGTGTCTCCTTGGCCGCCTTCCTCGGCGTCCTCCTCGCCCTCCGTATCCGAGTCATCCAGATCGCTGTTTATTGCTTCATCCCCTGCTTGAGACGTGCTGGATATTTGAGAGGGTTGAGGCAACGACGGGTGGGAAGGGCGTGGTGCATATGATTGACTCGGAGGTGGGGAGGGCGACTCTGAATCAGAGGTCGATGGCCCGTCGACTTGAGGAATCTGTTGACCCGCTGGACGTGTTGGCTGTGCTGGCTGGGATGCGGTCGATGATTGTGTAGTGTTAGACTGAGCGGGTTGCTGTGCTGTCGAAGCTGATGCTGATGTAGTTGTTGTCGAAGAGGCTACGGAGGGCTGTGAGGACGCGGGGGGTGGTGCCGGAGCGACATATGGCCGTGGGACGGTCGCGGGACGCTGGAGATGCGGTGGGTGAGGGGGAAAAGACAATACGCTTTGTTGTCCCCCCGGATACGTGGGCGGTTTCATCCCATTTAGTTGAGGACCAGGCAGAGGGGGCAGCGCGTAAGGCGCCATTCCAGGCGGAGCACTCAGCATATACCGACCATCCACCGGCTCAGCCTTCACCTGCGTCGTCTGTTGTTGCGGTGAAGGCGCATAAGGGTTGTGCGGCGGTGGATAGTGGGGATGGGGTAACATATGCATTGGATGAGGCGGGTAAACGGGGTGATGTTGAGTCGTTTGCTGGGGTTGTGGCTCGAACTCTGCGACGTGCGATGCCACGACTTTACTCTGCCATTTCTGCGAAAGCTCATCAAGCGAAACGTTCCACGATGGACCAAGGATGACTCACGTGTTGCAAGTCAGCTAGGACATCTTCGCTAACGCCGTATTCGTCGAATTCGGGCTTAATGGCAGCAATGACTTCGTCTATGACGGTGCGGTAGATAGAAGGCTCAAAAATTTCTCTGTTACCTGACTGGACTACTACAACCAAGGTCGGGTGAGCAGCTCACCACAATCTTATTCGACATTGGAATCGACGCCGACAATATTCGGGGGAGTTGGTGGGAGGCAGAGGTGCAGCTTTTATAGTTCAATGACTAACAGGACAAGCTTCAAAATTCAAACTCAGCGGGCCATCAAGGTGACGCTCCCACGCACAGACCAACACTCCCCCTTCCATCACTTCGACCTTGCATCCGACTCAAAATGGGGGACGGGTCCGATGTTCGCATGCCAGGA
Source organism: Leccinum longicurvipes (assembly GCA_038093135.1). Classification (NCBI taxonomy): domain Eukaryota; kingdom Fungi; phylum Basidiomycota; class Agaricomycetes; order Boletales; family Boletaceae; genus Leccinum; species Leccinum longicurvipes. The sequence goes on from JBBPRP010000272.1 coordinate 8,837, forward strand.
CGCCGCCCATGGGGGGCTAGTCCCATTCCGTGCATCGAACTCGAGAATAACGATCCTTCAGGTTAGTGGGTGAATAATGCGACGGCTGATGCCGACAAGGTTGATGGAAGTTTTGGTCTGAGCTGATAATCAGGCTGGATGATGCTGTAAAGTCAAGGTATTCCATCAAACGTCACGGTTCGGTCGTTCTCTCATAACGTGTGCCCTTTCTCTGGCAGGACGACGGAGCATGGATTACCTCTACGTAAGCGGAGAGCCGCGTCCCCAGTGGTCTATCACTCGCTTTGCTTATCGTGCACAGTCAGGTGGCCGTATTGCCGTTACCAGGGGATTGGGCCCCAACAAAGTGCGTCTCGTATGTGTGTCATTCCTTGACGGCTCGAACGGCCGCGATGAAATCAACGAAGCATTCATAACACGGGGTTTGTGTAGTCGTTACCCTCAGGTTTGTCCTAATGTTCCCTGACGACAGGCCAGTGACTTCGCTTGTTCTGGGGTCGTGCTGACATAGACTATGCAATGATCGGGCACCTGGTGGGCCAATACGTCGAAAGCGATTGGTTGACCGTCAAGCTCTTATTGCCCTCCCTGGGTCATGTGGGGTAATGTGTTGGTGACACCTATTTGAACAAAGTGGGTCATTCTTCCATTCTACTCCCTTTAGGACTAGCTCGATCTCAATTGAATGACTCAAGCATGAACTCCGAGCACTCTGTCTGGTAAACTTTAATTAAGCCAAAGACTTTCCCATTTCACCCCGGTCGCATGGACGGTAAACTCTCCTGACAGTTGGATCGTTCCAGATGGATCCTGGCCCCCTACCGTTCCCGAGTCAGAATACTACTCGCTACCACTTTAACCTCTGATTTCCCAGAGATGGATAGCTCCCTGCATCGATTGAGTGTGGAGCGTCTCCTGTGTCATTCAAAATATGGAATGTGCATGCTCCATGACTAATCCTTCTTCGATAAGATCGAGCCCTTCTCCAAAAATTTTGGATGAGTTGCTTGTTGGGTCTGGTGTTCCCCATCGCGAATACACCTGAAACCGCAGGCCGAATATGATGGTGGGTTAGGAGGGAAGGTGATGCGGCTGCGAATTGTAAACGGTGGGGCTGGTCAATCTGTGTTCGTTGGCGGACGGGTCTTCATTCAATACTGCTGCAAAGAAGGCGTCATCGAGCCTTTCAAGGTTCGTTCACATTCTTCTTAGCTGTCGATTCAGTCAGGTGAGAGCATAATCAGGTTGCATGGTATCTCGAAGACATTATTGATGGCCTAGGATTTCTTGCTCCCAAAGAGGTTGATGTTGTGGTGATTTACGATGCTGCAGAAAGCAGGCTTGGAAGATTGGCTCTGCAGTATCCAGAGTACACGGTTTCTATGTAAGTTTCATCCTGGGCTTGCCGCCGTATGGCGATAACCCTGACCATTTTTTCACCGTGGCAGACTACCAACCTCAACAACTACGGGCGTGACTTCTTGCAATTTTTAGTCGGATCATAGAGCAAGGAAACAAGGATCTAGTGGTGCCTTGCAGTCTCTTTTTCCGAGAGAAGATAACATTGAGGCACCTCAGACGCCACCGAGCGATCGTGAGCCTGTCCGTTTCCTCTCGACAAAAGCGACAAAGTATCAAGGAAAGCGAACTATTTTGTGCATTCAGCCAGGTGCGCCACCATCTTTTTCATCAACGATGATTTGACGTGCGAGCAACTGACCCTCTCTGACAGGTCCCCTGGGTGTTGGTGTACTCGAAATGGTATCATCGATACCGCTTTACCCACTTCAAGCACTGAGGGTGGCGGCCGTTTTGAGCGAGTACACGCTAATCGATAAGGGCACACGGTTGTCTACACGTCAACGTCGTTGACTATCTTCACCGGAGGCGGAGATCCGTTGTTGAACCCCTGCGCACGTCCTCTTAGAGGCCAAAGCGAACCCCGCGAACGAGTCATGGAGGAAATTTATTGAGTAAGTGCAAAGTTAGCGGGGGACAGCAAGTCATCGAGAATCTCAAGAGGCCACTACTCCAACTGCGGCGAGCGATTGTACGGTTGCTTCCGGTAGTGTGATTAGTAGTTTTGATAAGGTGGTATGTATAAACACGTGTCAACACGAACGATTTGTCCTCCAAGTTCGAACTCGGGTGTCGGCCAGGATGTGTGCGTTGCTAGCGACTCTCGTCTTCTTCGGCCTCACGCAGGCTGCTACAATTTTCCTTCATCCACCCGAGGCTCTCCCATCTCAAATCTCTCCGCAGCAGGCAAACCTTGTACTCGCAGCTCATCTTGGGCTTGAGCAATTCGAGGTAGTCAACCAGCCAGGGCGGTTAAATCACCTATTCAAGGAGCGTGAATTCGTGGGGCAAGGTGACCAGAATGCTCTGCTGCTGCTCGTGGACGAGGCGTATGCCCGCGGTAAGTCATACGAGGGATCCCCCGCTCGACTTTGCCTTACTTGGTCCACAGACATCGTCCCATCGACTTTCAAACCCTCGTTTTCCTTCTCTGAATCCCAATCTTATTCATGGTCATCGTTTTTGAAGACGTGCACTCAGCGCGCGTCACACGTATACACCTACGTCGCTAGCGAGCCCTCCATCCCGACTCAAGGTGTCCCTCGTGCGCTCGACGCCTTCTCCACGCCCTCATCGGCCAACGAAGCCTTCCTGGCCGAGATGTCGACGCTCGTGACATACTTGGACTCCCTGCCCGCATCCGACCATTTTGCAGCGCTTGAACTGACGGGCGTGCCCAAGCTCGCAGAGTCATACGGCCGGTCGAGCGAGCAATACAAGCTCGCGGCGGACGCCTTGCGCTCTGCCATCGATTCCGCGTTGACAGCAGAGGGAGGGTCGGTCCGCCTCGCGTTGGTCACGTACGCGCCGAGCACGCAGAGGAGGAGTCCATTGCTCACTGATCAGGCCGTCGAGGTCAGGCCATCCTTCCAATCTCCCGCAAAGTCGCTCTCGCTTTCGCAGTCGTCTTGTTACGACTCCTTCCTCGACTGCGCGGATACGACGGACGATTGTTCGGGGCACGGCGAGTGCGTCAACACGACGCGCGCGGGACGGGAATGTTTCGTCTGTGCGTGCACGACCACGGTCAGTGAGACGGGCAAAGTGCAGAACTGGGCGGGGGAGATGTGCCAACGGAGGGACGTTAGCGGGTGAGTCTTGTTCGCTTGTTTTTTTTTTTTTTTGTCTTGACCTGATCTTCTGTTTCCCCAGTCCGTTCGTGTTGATCACTGGTACGGTGGTCACTCTGATTCTATTGATGGCCGGTGCAATTTCGTTGCTGTACGCGATCGATGGGCACGAGTTGCCTAGTATCTTGATTGGAGGTGTTTCTGGGGGAGTAAGGAAAGAATGAGGGAGTCCTAACGTATGCTATTTTCTACGGAATTAATGTACTCTGTCGTTGGACATTTAACCTTGCAGTTAGATTGCATCACATCATCGCACCAGTCGACCGAAACTGGTTACGAGGTACTTCATAGTGCTTGCATAAAAACACATGGCAGTCCGACGGTTTCCTTTGACTGGACTGGCAGGGTCACCGCTGCTTCACACCCTGCACTCAGTCTAATGCTCATCTGCACGACCGAACCGAGATGGAATAACACAGTGTAGTAAAAAAAAAAGTCTACTATTAGCATGGTCTACCATACATCTAAGTATGACACAGATGTTCGTCCCAAGCTAGTATTCAGGATGCGCCAGCGCCCCCTCTGCCGCCGAGTTCCTCCATCTCACGCTCTGCAACTCCCCATTGACCGTCGCCCAACAGAGCTCGTACCGCTCGCGCCTTGGCAGTCGGTTGAGCGGTTCCTTGTTCCAAACACTCAGGTCGACCTGTTTGAGCGCGGGGTAGAGACGATGAAGGGCGTGCGCAGCCACGGCGGCGGCAGCGGTCAGTGACCTGATCGAGAACGGCGAGTTGCCGAGACAGAGTTCGTCGAGGATGGACACTGTTACGTTGCCGTCGTCTTCGTTGACATTGTTACTGTTTTCGTCGTGACGGTTGTGGTTGTGGCCCGCGACCGCCGTACAAAGGGAGGACGCGTCAATCGACGTCATGTCGACGACGAGCGCAAGCGATCTCAGTTTTGGGCACGACTGGGCGAGGCAGACCAGCGATCGAAAGGTCGGCAAGGACGCGGTGGGGTGGTCGACATACGTCGAGAGCGAGAGTTCTTCGACGTGCGGCCAGGCGGACGCCATCTCCGCGACGTCGTCGTCATCCAACGAGAGCGACGACAGCCCCTCGAGCGACACGACCCGGAGTTGAGTGAAACTGAGCAGCGGTCTGGTGTCGCGGATCGTCGTGGAAGGTCCGCCTGAGGAGGGCAATGGCGGGTTGATGACACAGATGGAGAGTTTGACGAGGCGAGCGTGCGAACAGGCTCCCGCGAGCGCTGCGAACAGGTCTCGCCAGCAAGAAGAGCCTGGAAAAAGTTCTTCAGCATCGAACAGATCAAGCCTGAATTCTTTCAATGATAGGCGGAGACCCCCGAGGGCGGTGGCCGTGCTCGACAATAGACTCGTGTACAAGTGAAGATATCGGAGGCTGGGGAAAGATAACCCTTGCGTGTCGAGGAAGGGTTGAGCGGACGACGATGAGAAGCGTCCCAGCGCACTCGTCGTCAGCGACTCCAAGTTTCTCGACTGGCCGAGGTGTTCCAAGGCTAGCAACGAGAGGTCGTCGCAGGAAACGTGCTTGAGGTCCTTCCAGCGACAGATCGAGGTCGACAGCGTACTCGCTAGACCGTCGTTGGGAATTTCGCTTGCCGCGGAAATGGATATGTCTGTGATATTTGGACACAGAGTTCCCAAGTCTGCCACCATTTCGAGGTTAGGTGGGTCGATAGCGAACTCGGCGGAGAGTGTATTCAAGGCGGGTCCACATAGGAGACGGAGAAAGGGCAGCATTGACAGGTGGTCGTTGGGATACCATGCAATGGTCCGTACGTTCGGGAAGAAGGAATCTGGATCAGGTGGATTGGAGAGACACGGAAAGTGGTAAGGCAGGTCGTCGATCATGCACATGTAAAGTGATCGCGTGCGTGCGGAATATTTGCGCAAGGTCGCCCATTGCTCCAAGGTGGGAACAAAAGTCTAGCGGGAACGCAGAGTTGGAACGGGTTTTGGTTTTGCGCAAGACAAAAATTCGGGCTTACCTCCTCGCTCTCCCCGGGGGTGCACTGGGCCAAGAGATGCACGAAGGGATAAATACTGTACAAGTCCCTCCACAACTCGTCCAGAGCTGGGTCATGGAGTGCGCGACAAGTCTGCGCGAGTGCGAGTAAATCGGATGGTTCGTCCAACGCCGAGCATATCACTCGAACGAGCTCGGATATGAGTAGGGCATGATGCATCCTTGGGGTCTAGCCTGGAGAGGGTGCAGGTTCTCGGACACTGTGAGACTCTGTACACCAGTCTGGGAACGAAAAACGGGAACGTTGTGTTTACCTAAATAACCTACCGACGGTGGTGTGATCGCTTCGGGGATAAGTCATACTGATCGTAGTCGCAAGTCAAAAGACGTTGAATATACTTTCACACGGACCTCATCGAAACCATGCATCATCATCGCTCGACGCTCAAGCAGGTACGGAAGATCGAAATCATCGATCGCTCGTCTGTCCAATTCAATTGTTATTACTGCAGCAAAACAAGTCTTTCAAGTCAAGACATGCCACAAAATCATCTATCAAAGATCTCGCAAAGGGTGCGTTCTGCCACCTTTTTTTTTCTTCGTTTATCCAAACCTCACGTTGCGGATTTAGGACGTGTTTCCCGTCCTACCCCGAAATCGTCTGCAGTGAGCACCGTAGCGCAGGCTCGTTTGAACAGGCGCAACACACAAAAGCAAGCCCAAGCCGCAAAGCGTGCTTCTCTGATCGCCTCTAGTCGTGTATTCAACGGCGTGGATGGTGCCCCTCGCATCGTCGCGCTCATCCCTCTCTGCGAAGACGTCCGTACAGCCGATGCCGTCCGTGCGCTCGCAACATCTGTCACCGAAGATTTGGATGGCATCGACGAAAATACACCGATATGGCGGATGAAGTGCGTCCTGGTTTGCTCCGTTCGCCATCACGATATTCAGATCCCTCCTTTCTAGAGTACATCGCTTCAAGTCGTCCCTCCAATTCATCCCCGTCCGATACGGTCGACACTGGGAAGCCCTCGATGCCGCCAAAGCTGCAGACTACGTCCTCTTCCTCCTCAGTCCGACCGTCGAGGTCCCTGAAACGGGCGACACCCTCCTCCGTTCTCTTCAAGCCCAGGGCCTCCCCACCGTCGTGTCCGCGATCCCGCCCGATCCGTCCACTTCTTCCCTCGACCCGAAATCACGCACCGCCGTCTTGAAATCGCTGCTCTCCTTTATCCAGTACTTCGATCCCTCGCAGGGACGCGTGTACGATCTATCATCACCATCCGACTCGCTCAGTACCGTACGCTCTCTATCAGAGGGACGTCCCGGCGAAGTGAGATGGCGATCGGGAAGAACCTGGCTGGTCAGCGAAAGCGCGGAGTGGGAAAACGGAAACTTGAAAGTGACGGGCGTCGTGCGGGGCGGTCGTCTGAGCGCCAACAGACTCGTGCATCTGCCCGACTATGGAGACTATCAAGTTACCAAAGTGCGCGTGTTTCGACTGTGGTCGTGCTATGATGTAACGTTTGGTTAGATCATGTCTGCTCCCACTGCGCGATCGAAACCCCACAAGAGTGTGGCGATGGAGATCGAGTCGCAAGTTCTTTCGGAGCGGGTGCCCTCTTCGGCTGATTCCATGATCTCGACGAACATTCCGGACGATATGGCGAATGAGCAGACGTGGCCTACCGAAGAGGAGATGGCCGGGGCTGCTGAAGCGCGAGAAGAGGGCATGGAGGACGTTCAAGTGCCGGACGCGAGACACGGCACTACGCCCAAACGCATCAAGCGCATACCAAAGGGCATGAGTGAATATCAAGCCTCCTGGATCGTCGATGAATCTGACGAAGAAGATGGCGAGGGGGAAGAAGGAGGTGATTGCCAAGATGACGCGATCGCAGAAGAAGAAGAGACTGTACCCATCACCGAAACAATGGATCTGGAGAGCGAGAAGAAGAGCGTAGTCGCCTTCCAGGATCTCGATGTCGAAGAAGAAGAGAGGCAGTCAGTTACCCATTTCTCTTCTCTCGACGTCGACGTATGCTTCATCTGTGTTCAGACTCCAGGAATGGAGGAATCGCGCTCAAGAAGAACGTGATGCTCAAGAGTTCCCCGACGAGATCGACACTCCCCGCGACGTGTCAGCACGCGAGCGGTTTGCGCGATACCGTGGCCTACGATCGCTCCGGACGAGTCCGTGGGACCCGTACGAAAACCTACCCCCAGACTATGCCAGGATATTCGAGTTCGAAGATTTCAAGCGGACGGAGCGGGACGTGCGTCGTGCGGCAGAAGCAGAGGGCGTCGAGGTATGTACTCGTTTTTCATCATCACCGTTCCACACACCCAAAGTATGTTCCTAGCCTGGAACAAGGGTCACGGTGTACGTGAATGGTGTCCCTCAAGAGGCCGCCGATTTGAGCCGTGGGCCAATCGTTCTGTACGGTCTCTTGAAACACGAGCACAAAAAGACGGTCGTGCACTTCACCATCCAACGCAATACCGAGTACGCGGGATCCGTCAAATCAAAGGTATCCCCTTTGAACTTCTGACCGTGCTCATCTTTTGAATCCTTACGTCCGTGCACCTGCCCAGGACCCCCTGATCCTCTGCTACGGACCCCACCGTCTGCGCGTCAGACCGATCTACAGCCAACACACACGGGGAGGTGGCAAAGGTGTCAACAACGTGCACAAGCTCGAGCGTTTCCTGTGGCACGGCACGACCGTCGTCGCGAGCGTGTACGCGCCCGTCGCGTTTGGCAGGTTGCCCTGCTCGCTCTTGCGTGAGTCGGAGGACGCACAAGGTAGAGCATCTCTCCTTTCCCTTTCCCCCAAACGCCTAACTGACACTCGACACGACAGCCCCCTCGCTCGTCGCCACGGGCACGCTCCTCCCCCCAGACCCGACCCGGGTAATCTTGAAACGTATCGTCCTCTCTGGCCACCCCTTCCGCGTCCAGCGCCACGCCCGCGGCGCCTCCTCCTCCGCGACCGTGCGCTACATGTTCTTCGACGCTTCCGACGTCGCCTATTTCAAACCCGTCCAGCTGCACACTAAACTCGGCCGGACCGGCCACGTGCGCGAGTCGCTCGGTACGCACGGATACTTCAAGGCGACGTTTGACGGGCCGGTGGGGCAGATGGATACGGTCTGCATGGCACTTTATAAGCGGGTGTATCCGAGGTGGTGCGAGATGTGGAGACCTGGGTCGGTTGTGGAGGGAGAGAAGGTGACGGATGCAGGCGGGGACGTCGTGATGCAGGGCTAATGGGGATACGTCTCTGGAGATCTGTATACACTCAAAAAAAAGGACGAGCGCGTCCATTGACTCGTTTGCGCACCAACACTGAGTAGCACTTGCAACGAGATTACATTGAATTCCGGGACGCTATACAACATCTAGATAGTGGCACGTAGCATTCAGACCGAACGGTGTCCGGTGCTGACAGACAAAGTTCCATGGACACACAAAAGCTCAGCAACACATAAATAGTCTCAGTCGCACTCATATCGAGTAACTGTAGAAATGAAACGGAACCAAAAGACACGATTTTGGCTAAAGTTAGAACAGGGAAAAAGAAAGAGTACGTGCAAACTCCGAAATCTAAACACGCCGGAGCCTCACCGCGGGTCCTCGAACGGGTTCTCCACAAACTCGGGCTCTCGTTCCTCTTCCCCGTCAGTCGAGCTCGCAGCCGTACTCACCGAATGTGCGGTCGCCACGCGCGGAGCACCGACTCCAGCGCCAGCAACGGGCAGAGATTGTGGTTGCACGAGCGATATCGGACGTTTCGGCAGCAAACCAAGTTTACCTGTGCGATTCCGATCAACACCGTCTGGAATGGTAGAAAGGCGAACACGCACTGAAATCGACACCACCTGGCGCGCCAGGGGTCGTACTCCTCCCCCCGACGGTAGTGGGGGTCCCGGTGAGTGATCGAGCAGGAGGAGGGGACGCGCTCAGACTCAAATTCGGCGAAACCGTTGAGATTGGAGAGGGCGAGGCGTATGACGGTGGGGGGCTCGTGACAAACGACGGGGGCGGGGTACTACCCTGACTAGCCGGGCCGCCAGCGTGCGAAGGCGTGGCAGGTTTCGGCGCGGTATCGATGGAGGGAGTACTAGCAGCACGGGCGGATGGAGTGGTATTATCTATGATCTGGATGTCCTCCTCGTGGTCGTCCCCGTAGAGGTCATACCCGCGCGTATTGGGATCATAATACGAGGGCTGCTGTGATGTCGCAGAGGCCTGCGCAGTTTCTGCCGCTGCGGGACGCAGCACCCCTG
>JBBPRP010000273.1:0-18255 GCA_038093135.1 Leccinum longicurvipes
CTTCACCCTAGTCCTTAGGTCGTGCACCAGCTCCCCGCCGTACGCGAGAAGCTCGACAGCGTACACCTCGTCGAGACCAGTCCTGCCATGCGCGACCTCCAACGCACCACCCTCCGCGACACGCTTGAACGCGCTCAGGGCCGGTGTGTCGACATCCAGTGGCACGACGCGCTCGACCACGTCGACAGGCGCGACGACCGTTTCACCATGCTCGTCGCGCACGAGTTCTTCGACGCGCTCCCCGTACACGTTATCGAGGTCCGTCCTTGTCCGTCTCGTCCTTTCCCTCTCGCTCACCACGGTACGCAGAAAACGGCGCAGGGATGGCACGAAGTCCTCATCGCGTCCACCAACGACCCTAGCATCCGCTACGCCCGCCCCTCCTCTGACACCATCACGCCGACTTCCCCGTTTCTACCGCCCAGCACCGCACCCCCGCCAGCCCTCCAAACTCTCTCGCCGCGTTGGACCCGTGTCCTCTCCCCTGCGCCCACTGCGACCGCGACACTCCTCGGTAACGCCTCTCCGCGCTTCTCCGCGCTCCCCATCGGCACGCGGATCGAAGTCTCGGCCGCGTCCGTCAACGTCGCCAAGCACGTAGCCGAGCTGCTCGCCCCATCCACTTCCCCACCAGACGGAGGCGGAGGCGGATGTGCCCTCTTCGTCGACTATGGCGCCGAAAAAGCCTTTGGAAACTCGTTGCGCGTGCGTTATCATCCTCTTCTGCTTCTCGTCGCTCAACCCCTCCCGCGCTAGGCCTTCCGACGACACGACATCGTCGACCTGTTTCATCGCCCGGGCGAATGCGACGTCACCGCCAACGTCGACTTTGCCCTGCTCAAAGAGGTGCTCTCCGATCGCGGTCGAGGTCAGTCTCTTCTTCTCGTTCGAAAAAAGGGACTGATTCGTTGGCTCTAGTCACGCCGCATGGGACACTCTCCCAGGGCACGTTCCTCAACGAAGTGGGCGTTCGGCTGCGCGCAGATCAGCTCATCAAGGCGGCTCCGACCGAGGAGAGGAGGACCGCGATCGCGCAGAGTGTCAATCGACTCGTGGATCCGCTTGGCATGGGCGGGCAGTATGCCGTGCTCGGTGTGACAAGTACATCAAGGGACGAGGCTGTCTGGCCATTTTTGCAGAAAACAACATGATGGTTCGTGTTGACACCGGTATACCCATACATTTACGTTCAAGACAGCAAAAATATTTACAGAGCAAGAATGATATTCAGGCAATCGGGATATATTGTGCTTTGATGATATCCGCTAGTTTCTCGGCGGCAGCGAGAATGGGCGCAGTCTATTTCACGTCGATCAACCTATTGTTTACCATAACCAAAAGAAAACGACGACGCACCGTATGACCCGACACCAACTTGGGATACACCGACGCGTCGCACACTCTGAGACCGACCGCACCCCGCACTCTCAGCTCCGAATCTAATACCGCCTTGGGGTTGTCCGCCTTGCCCATCGTGCACGTTCCAAACGGATGATAGAGGGTCTCGATCCTGTCCCTGATAGTCTCTGCGAGCTCTTGATCGCTCAGCTTGTTAATGTGGTGGTCAAGAACCGGGTCGTTGGAGCCGACATCGACGATGTCCGTCATGGGCGCCGTGTGCGCAATCTTGTACGCTCCGCGGACGCCGCGGACCAATACATCAACATCGTGTTGGGTTGCAAGATAGCTGGGCTGTGTGTGAGCGATGGGGACGCCACAGAAAACGTGACTGACTTTGGATCGATAAGGGGGGCGTCCCAGGGGTCTGCCGACTTGATTTGAACGCTACCGACGCTCGTCGGGCTGGAACAAGATCAGCATGGGTCATCCAAGCGAGAAAAAAAGTCACTTGCCGCAAGAGCGTAGTCACCAAGGTGAACGCTTGCAACCCGGGGTGCAACGTGCGGGCATGATCCCTCGATGGCACCGCCGGGACGAGGACGATCTCGATGTCGGGTGCGTTAGGACCAGACGTGCTGTCCTCGATTTCGTTTTTGTATTCCGTCCGAGGGAACAGCTTTGGATCGTCCGTTCGCAAAAAGGTGGCTGCTTCGCCGACCTAAGCTGGAGATTAGCGAGAGAGTGCGCACAAGGGTGGCAGAACGGACGTTGCTATTGAGTGGACCCGTTCCAAAGATCTGGTATTGCACCAACGATGACAAGAGCCTAAACGTGCTGGTCAAGTCGTAGGGCACCGAGAAGTTGAGCGAGACGCGCTGCTTGTCTCCGATACGAAGGTGGAACGCAGGGTGGTCGCTGAGATTGGCGCCTACGCCCGGGGAATCGATGATGATAGGAATGTCGTGTTGTTTGAGGAGCGATGCAGGACCGACGCCAGAAAGCATAAGGATCTGAGGGGTATGGACTGCACCACCGCTGGTGGAAAGATTGAGAGACGGGATCGCTCAAGAGGTAGAGGAACACACCAGACGATGACTTCTTTGCGTGCCCTAGCACGGAAGATGACGTTGCGTTCCTCCGTGTTGGCAAAGTCGACGGCGAACGCACGCGGGGTGCCCGAGGAAGAGTCAAAGAGAATCCTTGTGACACGGGCGAGGGTGAGGACGGTGAGATTGGGTCTGGCGAGAACGTCGGGTGTGAGATAGGCTGATTCGGCAGACACGCGTTGACCGTTTTTGTCGATGTATGTCACTAGGAAGGAGGTGAACGAGGAGGTGACCGAAGATGGGCGGGGGGTACTTACTGACCTATCAGGAAAACGATGGGGCGCGATCAGGATTGAGTGGTCCGAAAGGCTCACCTTGTTAGTGCCAATCGTTCCCTTTGAGGTGTCAAAGTCGGGATTGAAGGGGATGCCTGCATTGACGCTAGCATCGACGAAGAGGGGCGTTCCCTCCCAAGAGTATGAATTGTATCCGACGGTGACCGGACCGTGAGAGCCGCGGAGAGAAGCGTCGACTTGTGGAAATCTCGGGTCTGGAACGTAATTTTCAAACTTGCGAAAGTATCTGCGGGGAAGATGAATGAGCGTGGAAAGAAAGTGGGGGGAGTGTGTGGCATACTGCTCGAAATGCTTCCAGGACCAGGAATCGTCGCCGACAATGGTGGCGAACTCATCGTAGTCGGAGGGCGCGCCGTACTGGGCCCTGGTGGGAGGTGAGAAAAGGAAGGAGAAGAGGAATCGCGTATGTACATGGAGGCATTTATGGAAGAACCTTGAAAGAATGATCAGAGAACATTAGACGCGAAAGGGGGAGGTGTGCATACATCCACCGAGGAGACGGGCTGGAGAAGGAGTGAGAAGGGATGAGAGAGGTGAAAAGGCAGACGTACCGCGGGGCCAAAACTTTTTCTTGTTGGCTGCATGTTGCTGTGGTTCTGTGTGCAATCCGTACTCGTGTGGACCGTGAAAGAGCTTTGAGAACGCAGAGGGTACTCTGCTCTGCCAGAGGGACTTGCCACTGGGCAAATAGTGAGCTAGTTTAGGTCAGGACACAGATCGAACGTGCCTTGTACCAGCCTCGATCAAAAGGACACGTAGGTCTGGGCGCTCAGAGAGACGGGCAGCGAGAACACAACCAGCTGGACCTAAGCAAATGTGAGAAGGTCAAACGCAGCGTGCGCGTGTACGCTACCTCCACCGACGAGGACAAAGTCGTACACGTCGTACTCTGCACCGTCGGCTCGACGTGCGACGCTTGCGCAGTCTGTGATGAATTGAGACATGCTAAGCGGTGGCTGTGCTGTAGTCACTTGCCCTGTTGTTCTACGATGGTCCCAGAGAATGCGCCCCCGCCGTCGAAAGCGTCGCTGCTCAAGTGGTGGTCTCAGTTCACTCAGCCAAAGAAAATGTCAGAACGTACGGTACAATTCATATTCAACCGCTTTCTGTCTCACCGCTCCACAGCGACACCACCCGGACCTGAACACCACCCCGTCTTCGGTAGACCCCTCAAGGACTCGCTCAGACGCGCCAGCGTGCAGATCTCTACCTCAAACGCCAACGGTGACCTCTACGTATGGGGCTACATCCCCGTCGTAGTCGCCAAGTGGTCAGTCTCTTCTTCTTTCCCCTCCCCCAAGCTCACTTCTCCCCTTAGTGGCCTTTATCTCAAAGAAAACGGTGCGCCGAGTCCCTCTCCCTCGTGCGCCCACTCATCTCCCGCAGCCACCGAGGTCGAGGGCACCTTCCGCGTAAACGGCTCTGCAAAGCGCATGCGCGACCTCCAAGCCGCCTTCGAGACACCCCCGCGAGTCCGTCCTCCCCTGTCCTTTCCTTGCCCCTCTCACCCCGCCCGACAGTATGGAAAATCGCTCGACTGGAAGACGGAACGCTACACCACCCACGACGTCGCCAGTGTCTTCCGACGCTACCTCACCCAAATGCCCGTAAGTTCCGCCCGTCCCCTGTCCCGCTTTCCCCCCTATCTCTTCTTCGCTTAGGAACCTGTCATTCCACATGACATGTACCACGACGTGAGTTATTGCCTCTCCTCCTCCTCAACACCGCTCACCCCTTCCCCGCAGTTTCGAGATGCCCTTGGTTCGTATTCATTTCCGTTCTTCACCCGTCCGCATACCTAATACCCCGACAGCGAGACAGCCATTCAACCACGGCAGCGTCGTGGCTACCTACAGGCATCTCATCGCCCGCATGCCGAGGGCAAATCAATACCTGCTTCTCTACGTCCTCGACCTCTTGTCCGTATTTGCACGCAAATCAGACAAGAACCTCATGACAGCTGCCAGTTCGTCCTTTCCATTCTCGTCTCTCTCACCTTCTCACGACCCTTTTAGATCTCGCCGTCATCTTTCGTCCCGGCCTCATCTCTCATCCCAATCACGAACTCTCGCCCGGGGAGCATCGGCTCAGCCAGAGCGTTCTCGAGTTTCTCATCGACCAGCAGGATTCCTTCCTGCTTGACATTCCGCCTCCCCCACGTCCAGACCCCTCCTCCTCATGGCGTCCACCAGCCCGTCCTAATCCCCGTTCTCCGCATGACCCAGACGATCCCGATCTTGTCCTTCTCACTTCTGACGACGAGCGCCCATCGGCTGATGGGTGGAAACGCGTCGGAAAAGACTCGAGACGCATCACCCGACGCCGCACGACGCACGAACCTCTCGGTGGGTTACCCTCCTCTGCGCCCGCGCGCCTTACACTTCCGCGTCGCTGAACACCGACTCTTTCCCTTTTGAACCTCTGTCATTCTTTACTTTCCACCATCTCTTGCTTCGATCGGACAAGATGTAGCAGACGCCGGTGAGCGCTCGGAATCCCCAAAGGACGCGAGGCCGGTCTCTCCTGCTGTGGAATGGCCCGCACGTAACTCGAGCGCAATGTCAGGCTCGATTCACCGTAGTCGAACGCTGCCATCTCAGCGCAGCGGGTCCGACGATGACCGACAGCGTTCGAGGTTGTTGAGGAAGCAGCGGCCACACACACCTCTTCCAGAGAGACTCACCCCGGGGGTCAACATGAGCGCATGACCTCTGTGTTATCTGATAGGAACGACGAGTTCCGGGAGATTGCTGATATGGCCAGAGTCGGAGCCACACTGTCAAGGGGGACATTGCACCGCTCGGGGTCTGGCCGTGGGGTACATGATCTCATTGCGTGCGATAGGTCAAGAAGGACAGGGCATACCGCGGTAGTATACTAGGAATGATGCATGTATATTTGTGAGGTGCCTGTGGCAACGTGTATGCGGCATAACGTCTCTTGGGGCAGTGCGGGCGTCAAGACCGGTATGGTAGACAGACACCACGGTATGATAGATATCGTATACTTGGAAGCACGCGCGGGAGTGAGTATATTTGTCACCACAACGCCTTTCCCTCTCGTCAACGAACTAGACTCGCAGTCATGCAGCGTGGCGACGAGTATATGATGCGCCAAATTCCGTCTTACCGTGACAACCCTACGATGACCTCCACCTCAGAGTTGCAGAATTATTACGATGACCCTGTGAGTGTCTACCGAAAGACATATTTAGTATCAGCGGGTTGACAACGCACCCCCTCCTTCTTTGCAACCACCATCCTGCTGTGCAGCCCATCAACAGCCAACCCGGCATACACGCTCCTTCGCCGTCATCAAACCTGCCTACCCCAAACTTTAGAAACTCGCAGCCCTCTGGCTACGCAGAAGCTCCCTACATGCCTTCTTCAAACCCGTACGAAAACTTGGAGGTCCCGCGCAATAGCGACTGGCTCGAAAAGACCCAACGGTCCAACAAGCGGTCCAAATACATTGTTGGTCACCGCCACCTCTGTTGCGGTTTGATGATGACGACCCTCTTGTTTCCCAGGTCATTGGCTCTGTCTTGACCGTTGCAGCGCTCATTGCTGTCGGCGTCGCACTTGGTGTCGTGCTCACCAGGAAGAACGGCGGCAGTGGCAGTGGCGGCTCTTCGTCATCGTCGGGCGGCGCTCCTGCTGGCACTAACCCCAATGACCCCAGCAACTTCCAGAAGAACCCCGCCTTGCAGCAGTCATTCTGGGGCGTCGCATACACTCCCCTCGGCTCTCAACTACCCGAATGCGGCGTAACTCTCGGTGAGCCTTTTCCATCTCCACCATGCGTCTGCTCATCAACGATCGACAGACTCGGTCATCGAGGACATTCAGGTACTTGACCCGTCATATTTTGTCCTTTTTTTTTTGTCGACTCACGGCCCTCAGCTCATGTCTCAAATTACGACCAACATTCGTCTCTACGGTGCAGACTGCAACCAGTCTTCCCTCGTTCTCGCGGCCATTCAAGAGACCCAGGTCAACTTGAATGTGTGGCTCGGCAACTACCCGTCGGCAACGGACAACGGAACGGCTTATGAGCGTCAAAAAGGAGAAATCCAGGCTGCGCTTCAGCAGTATGGTGCTGCCCATGTTTCGGGCGTTACTGTCGGTAACGAAGTCATCTTGGAGTATGTGTTCTCCCTGGTGGTCTTTGCGTCCTTTGACTTGTTCACACAGTTACATCACCCAAGAGGGTCAAACAGACCCTAACGGCTCTGCGGGAAATACAGGCAGGTTTCCTGATGGCCTTGATGCGCTCCGTATCTAAAGCTTTGTCTTAGCCGGCGCGATGCTCGTCGAATGGATCCAGGACACCCGCAACATGCTTAGCTCGCTAAACTTGGGCAAGACCATCCAGGTCGGTAATGCCGAGGCAGGAAGCTACTTCAACACCAAGGTGCTCGAAGCTGTGGACTATGGCATGTCCAACGTACACCCGTGGTTTGCAAACCAGAGCATCCAGGATGCTGCTGGGTGGACCTGGGATTTCTTCCAGGAGACGAACGTCCAGTTTGCGGAAACGCTTTCCAACAATCCTCACATGTACATTGCCGAGACCGGTTGGCCAACGGTATGCGATTGTTGGAGCTGATCGCACCGTTGTGCTGACGCTTGTTGGGCCAGAACACGTCGACTTTCAACTACAATCCTAATGATGGCCCTTCGCTCGCTTCGATCGCTAACTTGCAGGTACGCATGTTCGAATATGTCCACGCGACCAGCAGTACTTAGTTACTCCCAGTACTTCATTGATTCGTTCGCTTGTCAAGGTGAGTGCTATTTCTGAGTTTCCATGGTGAGTGCAACCGACTCCACACCGCGTAGCAAACCAAAACGGGACGCAATACTTTTTCTTCGAGGTGTGTTCTATTGTTGATTATTTCATGTGCACGCTAGCTCATCTTTTTGTAGTACCAAGACCAGCCGTGGCAGGTGTGTACTTTATATACATCCTCTAGCTTAGTGTGCTCATGTGCTATTCTAGGCTACGCAGTACGGTGGTGTCGAAGTGAGTCTTTTCTGTTGCCAGTTTGATAGCGATCACTGACATGGTGTTGACAGGGTTACTGGGGTCTGTTTGACGCCAAGTAAGTTGACCATGTCCCGGTATTACGACGCTGGATGAACCGTTTTTTGCAGCAAAAGCTTCAAGAACCTAACCCTTCCCACTTGCACTTCATCGAGTTAATCGGGCATCGTTTGCTGGCGAGCTTGCCCAAAGTTTGGATGCCCGATCTGTGATTCTGTTTACACGTTTAACACTCGTTTCTTTCTTTGTACCTAGTTGGACCTGTACCTTGTCATTCTACCGTACGGATCGTGGACGCTCCTCCCCTACCCTAACGACCTGGAAGTTCCGATCGTTTGGTTCCCCGTCTTTTGGATCATCTCTCGGCTAGCATTCGTACGGACATTGGGAGCGGTCACGTCACTGCCGTACGTCTACGTGCGACAGGATCCAGGGCAGGAGTTTGGACACCCCGTTATTCTCTGTTATCGATTGATGCGTTTTCGTTGGACTCGATCGGACACGTATTCAATATCTTACCAACAAAGGACCTTGGTCGACGTACAATATGCGCATTTGTTATTCGCTCTTTTTTTTCGTAGGGGTGTAATGCCATGAGGATTTGATCGGATCATCGTTGATTGAGCGGTCCACCGAAAGGGTTCAAATTGGTTGGTGATAAAAATAAAAATAAGACAAGACAAAAAAAGAATGGAAGCGTTCGCATACGTATGCGAGGACAGGTCGTTACTTAACCGAGGACCCTAAAAAAATCAAGGTGATGGTGACGAAATTCTGGCACATCTAGAACAAGCACCAATTCAGACGTCGAAACGTTGGACAATAGAAAAAAAAAGACGATTCTGCATCAGCCGGGAGTCGAACCCGGAGCTAGGCCATGGGAAGACCCAATGTTACCGCTACACCACTAATGCGTTGTGTAAGCGGCATGATGACGTCGACATAGTGTGCGAGACGATGCTCCAACGGGACATGCTGCGGTTTGACACACTGCGCAGCAAACCAGATGATCCGCACTACGAGAAATACCCACGTCGGAAGGCAATGTAATTTTGGGCCAATCAAGTATGACAACATACTTACGAACTTCCCGCTGGCACGCCGGCCCGTACTATGATGATGGATCCAGGCGGCCAGTTTCGATGGCATCCACCATGTTCTCGTAAAAAAAAAAAAGGATGTGAGCATCTTCGTATGCTTTGTCCACGGCCTACATCTTCCAACCAATAACAAAGCGAAACCTTGCGAGGTCCATTGTCGACGCCAGTCTGTCCAGACTCTCCTTGTCTCGAAAGCGTTGTGTGACACGCAGACAGACAAGCAAATTGCGGGTGCCATCGCATGATGCATTCGATCGTGAGTGCGAACGCAAAATCAAATGGGTTTTCCCCTGTCTGGTATGCCGTGACGGCAATGTGAACCCACTCGGTTTTCCTCAGCTCCTCCGAGAGTCTGGATATAACCTTTGAGGCACGTGAGTGGCCCAGGCCTGGGATACATTCAGTGACGATGCCCCGTTCGGTGCACACGGAGGGGAGTTCTGTCTCACCATCAGAGTTAGCCTGACCTACAGAGCGATGGGCCAGTTTGTCGAAGACCTCGACCATTGATTACTACGTCTAGCGTACCCAGGGTAGTAGGAGTGTAAGACGAGAAAGATTCCGTTGGCCCCCCCGGCAGCGTGCAATGGTAGGAGAGAAAACTCTGCAGTGGCCCGGCAGGGTACTACCACCAGATGCGCGAGCGAAGTGGGGCTGTCTGCCGTCTGCCGTCTGCAGGAAATCTACAATAGGGGAAACAACCTCATCCCGGAGGTCTCGCACTGCAAGCGACCAAACTCACTTTTCACGCCTTGTTAGAGATCGGGGCCACCGACCAATCACGCGTTCAAGACCTCTCCCTGATCTTGATTTGCCAATGGAATTTGAACCAGATCACTGAAAGCCTGTCGAAGAAGACAACGAGTGCGTCGCACATGCCATCACCTGGCTGTCATTCACAACGACCGCAGGTCCGCTGCTGGCGACGTGCCAGTGATCGGAGAAGGTGGATGGAAGCAGTAAACGGCCAGGCCGTACTAATTTTAGTGATGGTGAACTGTATGCCGACTATGAGAGTGGATGGATTGGTGGCAGAGAAGTTTGAGAGATCGCAGTACAGCTTGAGGGTTTCCGACGGGACGGTCCCAGTGTCTACCAATGTTTTGCAAATTAGGTGGCACATTTTCCACTGGCAGACACGACGTAAACACGGTAACCTGGTGTGTTCTGATCCGGGACGTCACAAACCGTTTGGAAGATTTGTGTATGCCCTGGCAACTCTTTCAAGCTCAAAATAAAATAACAAATCCTGGACTTCAGAGCTTCATATTATATTCAATACAAAATCTGGTTCGATGGTTTCTCGATATTATCTTGTAGCTACATTTCTGTACACTATACTAGTTGATCAATTGAATTTGGATTTTGAGTCTGATGTGAATGTCACACTGATAGCATGTGATTGGTCAAGTTTTGATGACACCTATCTTACTATCAGGCTGATCAATGATCAGTGATTATTAGGATTACTAGGACATGCTGGTCTTTCCAAGTCGGGATTTAATGCACCCATATCATCAGAATCTTGTGGTGCTTATGACTCATTGTTGCTCATATTGACCAGGTGCCAGTGTTTCCAAAAGTCCCAATCCTGTCTTCTCGGAATGATAGAGAACATGAGAGATTGGGTGATATGCCTGCTGTGTATTGAGTATGCAATTGACTTTTCAAGTTTGTGGTCTGAGACAACTGACCCGGTATGCACCATGCTTCTTCAACTGTGGATGTTTACCCCGGATATTCAATTGGGATCAGTCCACCTACCTGAGCACAATGTCGAATACAGGTGAATGATCTACCAATCGGAAACGATGTCTGTATTTTTGACTAAGAACATGTCCTTACTTAAGGGACACCAAAAGACTTGTGCTGAAGTTCATGATTGGGTTCCTATGAAATCATTTCGGACTGCGGTAACAGCTCGTTTAAGCTCCGCTTGCCAAACCAATTGAAGCAACGGAGCGTCCACCCTGTGTTCCATACTTTGCTCCTCCGGATCCACATTCCGAGCGACGACCGCATGTTCCCAGGCTGGCATGAGCACCAAGTCATTGACTTTGAGGACGACGAGCCCGAATGGACGGCCGACAAAGTGGTCGACTCGGACCACTCGAGACGGGGCGGCGGCAAGATAATGTTGCAAGTGGATGGGCGACCGGTGACGAAATGTGGTTCGATAAACTTGTTAAATTTCAGGATATGCTTCAGGAGTGTCTGGCGTTCAGTGACCAGCTGCGCTTCATGCCGGACGAAAAGAACCGGGGGCCGGCCCTGTTCGGCTTCGACACAATCGCCAAGGCTGTTAACAAAAAAGACACCGAGTATGGGTCAGCAGAGCTGAGTGAAAGAAGGGAGAGCATCACGGGCCATGTCTGGCTGCTTGCATCGGGTATGCGGATGAAAGTAACCCGACAGGATGCCCTTCTTCGGAGACCGAACTCTCGCTATGGACGAGGACGAGGCGAAGATAA
The DNA here is from genome assembly GCA_038093135.1 of Leccinum longicurvipes. Taxonomy (NCBI): domain Eukaryota; kingdom Fungi; phylum Basidiomycota; class Agaricomycetes; order Boletales; family Boletaceae; genus Leccinum; species Leccinum longicurvipes. The sequence continues at coordinate 11,361 of JBBPRP010000273.1, forward strand.
AGTGTATTTTGCTCAAGGGAGTTCCGCTTCGAAGACCGCGTGATTGAAAGAAGGGAGACAACAGGTGCGTCGCACGTACTATGCTAGCTGGTATCCACGATGACCACAGGTCTGCCACTGGCAGTGTGCTGGAGATCAGAGAAGGTAGATAGAAGCAGGAAACGCGAGGCAGGGTAATTTGTGGATTTCAGTGATAGTAAACTGCATGTCGATATTGAGATCACACAGCCTTGTTGTGCTGATCTGTACTCTGGTTGCGAAGACAAGCTGAAAATGAATCAACCGTTAGTGATGAAGCGAGGTACCTTTCGGTTGGCACACGATGGGGTGATGATGGTAATATGGCCAGATGCTGAACGAGTAGTCGAAGAGATGTTTCGTACACGAAAAGCGTCATGGGATGGCAGAAATCCTCAGCTGGCCTGACCCATTGCTTAGCTGCAGAGGGATTGTTTAGTGACCAACTCAGTATAGATACTAAACTGTCCTTCGACTGGATCAACTGAGTGAACCAAGTACAGAGATAGCCTGCAAGTTAGCTCAATGGGAGTCATCTGACAGGATGAGCAAATGCCAAGCAATTGTCTGCCAAGGCTACTTGTAACAATCGGAGAGATAGGCTGCGATATTGTTCAATGACGCTGAACGATCCGGGTGCCCTGGCGGATGGCACCGAGGATGATGGTCTCCTTGAGGTTTGTATTTTCTCGAGCTACTTGTAAACAACCAGAGAGACAAAGCGCGACGTCGTGAAAAGTTGTTGCACGATCTGGGTGCCCTTCTGCTCTGGAAAAGATAATTGCTTCCTCGATGTCCAGAAAGCTGACTCAGTGAGCTCCGTCGTGTGTGGTGACCGGAGGAGCAAAGATTCACTGCTTGGCGATCAAGGGCGACCGCTTTCGCTAATGTAGTCCGGCGTCCCTTCCCTTTGTTTCAACCTGGTGTTTGCTCGTGAACGTGGAACCATCACCGCCCCACCGTCCTGGCCCCTGGTCGGATGGCGTGGCGCACTAGAAACAGGAAAGCGAATTCGAAGTTATGCATGTACTCAGTATGGCCCATAGTAGTCGTTCACCGCATATAGTACCTTTTTTTGCAAACGGGAAGAGTGTAGTGTCTGGTCGCACTCCATTCCTCCATCCTGCATGGTTGAAACTTTGCTTCCAAGATCGACGCGAAAACACGTCATCTTCCACACAGATTTTGTCTTCACATCCAGCAAGGCACAGCCTATTCATCGAACTTGGTCGGAACTCTTTACAGAGCATTAGTGGTGTAGCGGTAACATTGGGTCTTCCCATGGCCTAGCTCCGGGTTCGACTCCCGGCTGATGCATTTTTTGTTCTTTTACATTGCGTTCTGTTCGTTTGAATCACCGTGGAGCACAAGGATGACGCCAGGAGTTGTCTCCAGCAAGTTGAGAAAGCGAGGCTAACGTCTGATCCGTCCAAGCCTTGCAGTCGTGATATTCGTCAGTACGTACGTGCAAAGAGGTCCGATCTTACAAGAATAGAATGCCGATGGATGAAAAACTGTGCAGGCATCAGACCACATCTCCCTCGCTCCGCTCCTTCTCGACCTCCCAAATCTCTCTCGCGCCCTGTCTGAACCAGACGACATTCCACTCTACGAGGCCCCTCCTCATCTCGAACACGGGTGTGGGTAGCGAGGCGACGAGCGCGAGATGAGGCGTGACGAGGTGGTAGGTGAGTGTGATCGGTTGGGAGGGTGAGAGGGACGTCGACGCGGATGGGTAGAATGGGGCTTTGAAGGTCGAGCTCGATGCGGAGAGGTCGGGCGAGGATGATGACGCCGTCGTTGAAGGAAGCGGGTCTGGTGACGTGTTGGACCTGAGTTGGAGTCGGTCTGATGGATCAACACGGTTGGCGAGTGGACGATGCGACGTACTTGTACAGTGGACCGAACGAGTTAAGCATGTGGAGGTAATCGCAGCAGAGGTTGTGCGTGGCTCGGTCGACAGGTGAGGCATCGGTTGCAACGAAGAGTTTGCTTCTCGTATCGAACAGGAATGCTTTGGGTGATGAAGTGTTCTTGAGAGATGAGTCAAGACCGGGTTGTAGTGTGTCGTGAGAGGGGGGAACGTACGGTGCAAAAGACATCCAGTAAATTTTCGAGATAGGGCAACGAGTCTATGAGCTTGTGGATGACGCGCGAAAAGGCTTCCTGGAGCGAATAATCGTAGACGGACGTCAAGTGAAAGTTCAGAGGGACCTGCTCGTATTCGGGTGATTCGTCCACAAGTCGATCCATGACGCGTTCGTGGATCTGACGAAAGTTTTCTGTGGCGGCGTCACCGCGCTGATCGAGTTGGGTTGGCGGAGGCGAATCTTACCATACTTGTCGTCTTCTTGCAGTTTCTCTGCCTTGTGGACAAAGACCTCGAAGTTTATGTTGGGGTTGACGTTGCATGCAGCGACGATGAACTCGACGAGCTTGACTACTGGCTGCTGGTATAGATCCTGCGGCAGAGATGAGCCTGGTTCTACCACCGGGGCCGATGGAGGGCTTACTCGAATATCGATGACGAAGACGATGCTGGCGAACTCGGAGAGAGAAGCCCCTAGCGTATCGACCGTGATGTTGCCGGGACAGTCCCAGATCTCGAGCGGAATCAATGTGCTGCCCGAGACGAGTCAATGGCAGGATGTCTAGGAGTACACGACTTACTCGAAAGGGTGCTTCGTGACGCGCATGGTAGGCTCGAGATAGAAGGTCTGCTTTGAGGGCAAGTTCTTGAACAAGACTTGCAAGATGGACGTCTTGCCACTCCTGTCGGGGTTATCATGTTCAGCGGTGCGGAAGAGAATGTGCACGAGATGGACCTTCTTGTGCCCAGTAAAAGGATCTTCGAGCGGTGTGAGGGTGCATATCGTTGCTGTGGTTTTGTGAGCTTGAGGTAGGACTCTTGCTGGTTCATAAGTAGAAGTAGTCACCTTCCCACGACAGTCTGAAACTTGCTGACCGTCCATCCGTCTTTTCTTTCTTTATTATGAAGTTCGGAAGGAAGATAACAGTACGTGCCTTACTTCCTTCTATCATTTGTACCAAACCCGTGATAACAGGCGAGTCTCTACGACGAATGGCGGCCGTTCTACATCGACTACAACCTTCTGAAACGGGAGCTCAAGGTTCGTGCCGTTTCATTCCGCACTGTCTCGATCCCGTATTCAACCTTCTCAGGCTCGCACCACGTCCCACAGTTGGGATGAAAAGGACGAGCGCGAGTTCACCTCCATGCTCAAGAGGGAGCTGGACAAGATCCACGACTTCCAGAAGCAAAAGGTCGGTTCTGCCCCCCACTTTCGATGCGAGACGTCACTCACGTTTCATCCCACGAAAGACCTCGGAGCTCTCCCGACGCATTCGCGATGCCGAACGTGACGTCCAGCGCCTCGTGGCTCAGCACGACGCTCATTCGTCATCCGAACAATCTCCGACCACACCCAGCGATCCAGAGTCCCTTCACCCCCGCACTGATGATTATGGCCCCGATGAAGGATCCGACGATGAAGACGACCTCGAAGAAGGCGAAGACTCGTACGATGACCTCGAAGATCTGTTTCATGATTTGGAAGTCGAAGTGGCTACCCTCGTTGCCGACGTTCACGATCTCGCCCTGTATACAAAACTCAACATCACGGGTTTTCTTAAGATCCTAAAGGTTTGTCTCATCGTCGAGCTGCGACCCTTCCGACTCTGACGACATTTCAGAAACATGATGTTAGTCACGTCTTCCCGACGTGGCACGCTAGCATACTGATTTCTTTCAGAAATTGACGAGTCGGCCACTCAAACCTACGTTCATTCACGGCTACCTCGAAGAACGTCCATTTTACAAGTATAATTTCGATGCTCTCATCGTGAAGCTTTCGAAATTGTATAACCTCGTCCGCACGCGTGGTCACCCCGTCACCGGCGATTCGAGTGCCGGTGGCAACCAGAGTGCCTTTGTTCGACAGACGACCAAATACTGGGTAACGCGGTTTGTTTATTCCCGAACGTACTCTGACTCGCCATCAGGTGCATCCAGACAATCTTGTTCCACTCAAGCTAGCCATTTTACGACACCTTCCCGTGCTTGGTTCGTCCCCGTCTCTCAATCGGAGCTCCTGTGGGTCTGATCTCGGTCGTGGCTCTCAGTCTTCAACGCGGAAAAAGAATTCGAACACAAAGATGCAGGTAATCGGTATAGCGTTCCATGACTACCAACTGATCTCACGAGCCTGAATAGCAATAACGTCTATATACTTTGACAATGAAGACCTGGATCTCTACCTTGGTCGGCTCGAAAAGACCGAGGGTGCTGAAGCAATTCGTTTACGGTGGTATGGGGATACTGATGTAAAAACTGTAAGTGGATGCAATTCAATTCACTCTACATCTGGTGTCATTTCGTTGGACAGATCTTCGTCGAACGTAAAACTCATCGCGAGGACTGGACTGGAGAAAAGTCGGTCAAAGCACGCTTCGCCATCAAGGAGCACCTCGTGAACGCATTCTTACGAGGTGAATATACCATGGATGCTGAGCTTCAAGCCTTGGCCGACAGCGGCAGGAAAAGTCAGAGCGATGTTGATTCAATGATTCAGCTGGCCAGCGAAGTGCAATATCATATATTGACTCGCAAGCTTTCTCCTGGTGAAGCACCTGACACACGCATTTTCTTTCCTTTATTGATGACAGTCATCTCCAGTCATGCGGACCTTTTACAATCGAACTGCGTTTCAGTTACCGGGTGACGCTCGTGTGCGGATCTCTCTTGACACCGAGCTCTCTATGATCAGAGAAGACAATTGGGATGGGCGTGTACGCTCAGGGGACAATTGGCGACGCACTGACATTGGGATCGATCATCCTTTCGATCAGGTACCTTCTGAAGACAAGGAATTGTTTAAATATGGTGTCCTAGAAGTCAAGTTACAAACGCAGTTTGGCCAACAGCCTCCCAAGTGGGTGACAGACCTGGTCCAGTCCCACTTAGTTGAAGCTGTTCCGAAGTTCAGGTCAGTTGATGACCAGTTTCGCGTCACCTCGCAACTCATGTAGCCTACGCGCAGTAAATTCATACATGGATGCTCTACCCTTCTTCCTCACCGGACAGATCTAGTCCCATTCTGGCTTCCGCAGAGTAGGTTACGAGAGAAACGCGCAAGACAGTAAATGACTGACTGAATTACCCCTTGCAGTGGACACCGACATCCTGAAGCCTAGTACTGGTTACTTGACGGTCCAACGACCTATCGCCTCGTCCTCGAGGTCATCCTTGGACCAGGGACGTTCTGGCGGCAGCTCCTCCGGCGACACGACGCCGTCTCAAATGTATGCCGAGCCGGTCTCCGAAGGAGAGGAAGACGAAGTCATGGACCTGATGCCTGCAAGGGATGAAGACAGACGTACGGGTCTTCCTCCCGTGGATGTCGCAGCGGCCATTGCGTATCGCGAGATATCCCTCAAGGAGCGCGACATCGGGGGATTGAGCAGTTCAGGCCTGCCCACGAGAGAAGAGGAAGAAGAAGCATCGGATCGGCACCAGGAAGAATATGTCCCTAAACATCAACGTCCTGAGCAGACGTCACTGTCTATCAACCCTTTGGCGTCGTCGACGACATTCGACAAGACAATGAAGGAACGATTGAACGGAACTCATGATGGTGGTAACGAAACGCCACCTCGGGAGACCGAGGCTGAAGGGCTTAACGAGGATGAAATACCAGAAGAAGAGAGACTGCTCGTCCGTGACTGGATCGCACCATCCGGCAAGAAGATCGCCGTACCCGTTCGCATCGAGCCCAAGGTGTATTTCGCCAACGAACGGACGTTTTTGGCAAGTCTTTTTGGCTCCGTTCACAACCCAGTTTGGATTTTCATACTGACCCGCGGCATGGTCGGATCACAACACAGAAATGGTTGCACTTTGCTGTGCTCATCAGCTCCGTCGCCACGACGCTCCTCAACTTTATCCCTCCAGACGATGTGAGAGGGCTTATCAGCGCGGGGCTTTTTACGCTGGCTGCGTTGCTTTCAATCGCCTATTCGGCCATCATATTCGCGTACCGTGCTCTCCGCCTTCGCTCACGCAGCGCCGAGGGACTTTACTACGACAAGTATGGCCCGACCATCCTATGCTTGGTGCTGTTCGCCGCATTGGCTACCAATGTCGGTTTACGACTGGCCGAGATGGCAGGGGTATGATCTTTGCCTCATGGACGGGGTCGTTTGGGCGTTCTACTTCGGGTTTATTCATTTATTTATTTTATCCCTACTCATTCTATGTCGTTCGGATCGCGGTGATATTTTTCTGTCTAGTTCATGGGGTGGTCTTTGTTATCTCGTTGCACTTTTCTCTTCGTATGTCGACAACTAGGGTGAAGTGTTCTTGAATATATAAAATCTTTTCATTAGCAATACTTGTTTGGTTTCCTAACGGTATAGTGACTGAGGAATAAAGGACTCGTGTGCGCGAATGTCCAAGCGTGAAACAAAGAGGGAAAGAGATATAAATTTGGTGAGTAGGAGATTGGTAGTACTAGCCTCTCGAAAGCATCCTTGGCAAGATCTATACAATTGAGAGAGATGAGAGGTAAGATGCGCGAGGATTGTCTGGATCAAAAAAGTACGAGTCGACGAAATCGAACGGCGGGGGTGAGATCGACCGACCAAATGAGTGTTACGCATCAGTTCAGACGGGTATCAATCCTTGGGCTGTCTTAACAACAACTCATTCCACTCTCCGTAAACATCCACCGAGCATCTCCCACATAGTCAGGGCGCCGCGGCTATCGCGGACCATACCCATATCCGGCTTGAGGACTGGGGGAGGCTCTGCCTTGAGCTAACGCAGCAGCGGGGTTCGGCGTCCTCGCTCGGTCGTCCA